>LOEQ01004026.1:141678-153577 GCA_001685075.1 Bramus lutescens
CACAGACAGAATATTGTATACATAATAAATAAATAAATATTTTTTTAAAAAAGACATCTGCCTGTATAACCAAACCTGAACATGGTCTCCAGCTGCCAGACTTTCCTCTCTGAGTCTGCTCTCTCTCTAAAGGCTGCCAAGTAACTCCGCGTAGCTCTCTCTAGCTCCAGGATCACAGAGATGGGGGGGGCAGTTCCCCTCCCGCTTCCTTTCTCTTGTTTCTTTATTTTGTTTGTTGTTTGTTTTGTTTTTCAAGACAAGGCCTTACTCTAGTCAAGCACTTTTTGAACTCCCTATAGCCCAGACTGGCCTTGGACTCATTACAGTCATCCTGTCCCAGTCTCCTGCTCCTGTAGCCATTGGCATCCCCAAGGACATCTCCTCAGAACCAACCGAGGGAAGACTCACCTGGTCCTTCCTCTGCCTCAGTTCCACATTCAGGTAAGAAGAGGACTGAAACTCAGGAGGAGAGTTCCCTGAAGGAGCAGAATGGCTCAAGGATAAGGTGGCTTCTCCTTGCTTCTAAAATGCACTGCAGAATAAGGGTGGGGGGAGGGGAGCATAGAAAAGAAGGAAGCTGACATTTTCCACTAAATGCCTCTGAGGCTCCCAAGCCTGAGAGTAAAGGTTATCCTGAGCTGTCACAGAGTCAAGAGTGGAAATTCAACTAAATGACTCTGAAGATAGAAAGAGAAAATAAAGCCATTTCCTGTTTGCACCCCAGTGAGCTCAGCCAGCTCAGTAGGCTGACTTTCTTTAGCCCCCAGAGACTCACACTAGCCAAGGAAATCCCTCCCTTTGTGGATAGCCAAAGCTCTCTAGGTCTAACCTGAGAGCACAGATTTTTTTGAAGGCAATTCCTAAGGGAAACGAAGACAGTTAACTTCAGACCAGGAAAGAAGGAAGGCAAAAACATAGAAGAATTATTCTCACAGCTCATTAACCCAGGCACACCAGTGGCTAGCAAGCAGAGATTGCACCAGTAAAGACGAGTTATCCTAAGGTCCCTGAAACCTTCCTGTGAGCAGAGTTGGTGTCTTCAACTTATAGAGGACCCCAGGGGTCAAACCAGTAAGGCAATATCTATCTGGGGGATTTCTGAACGCTCAATAGATCCCAAGAATGGGTTGCAACAAGGTCATAGAATGGTATGGAGTCAAACATGATTTCATGGACTTAGATGAAAATGAAACTAAGAACTCGGTCTTAGGAATATTTTCTAACTGAGGCTCTCTGTCGGCACAAAGAACTCAAATCAAACCAGATTAGACTGAATCAAAAATGCCCACATTTAATGAATGTCATGCTCTCAGGTGGCCAGGAAGCATGGCAGGGGGAAGACAGAGGAAGAGTACATGCAAAACCCAAAACCATATGTCCCTTTTTCCAGTGCAAGCCTAAATACCTAGTGGGAGTGGTCTTGACCATCCCTGGGGAGGGGTCAGCACTTGGCAGGCTGGGAGTTGGAGTCCAAGTGCTTGGCAATTCCCCAGGCCAGGGCTGGGGTGACACTTCCAACTCAATATTACATTCTAGAATCTTTTGATATAGGGGTGTTAGAGGGCTGGGGTCTCACTTTTGACCAAACACTTGGCACACAGCCACTCTGTCCCCAATTGTTACTGGACGTTATCATCACCTGTGGAGGATGTTCTGGACAATGGTTCCATCTAAGAAAATATTCCAAGCATCCTTCCAGGGAGCTCTTTGGGACTTTGACATCCAGTATTATGCTAATTTTAAATGGACACAGACCCAGTTTACAAACAAGCTGTATTCCAAAAGTAGTGCTGCATGTTGGTTACTTGGCACTCAGGATTCAGTTTTATATAAAACCTAAGCTCAAGCTAATCCATAATACATGTGGAATCACAATCATGGAAAACAATGTTGTAATGGAAAAGATGCCAGGGTGTGTGTGTGTTTGTGTGTGTGTGTGAGCGTGCACATGCATGCATGCATATGTGGGAGGACACAAGACTGAGAAGTTGGCTCAGTAAAGGCACTTTGTGTGTGTATGTGGAGGACTAAGAAGATGGCTTAGTAAAAGCACTTAGTGTGTGTGTGTGTGTATGTATATGTGCACGTGAATATGTATGTGTTTGCACGTGGGACACAGGACTGAGAAGATGGCTCACTAAAAGCACTTTCCCCCAAGTCTAATGAGTGCAATCCCCAGAACCCACATGGTGGGAGAAGCAACTCCTGCAAGTATTTTTCTGGCCTCCACATTTGAACTGTAACACACACACACACACACACACACACGAGTGCATACATTCAAGGCTAGGGAGATGGCTCAATGGCTAAACCACTTGCCATGCAAGCATGAAGATCTGAGTTTGAACTCCCAGAACTCGTGTAATATGCGAGCCTGTAATCCCAGTGCTCCCACAGTGGAGGTGAAGAGGAAATCTGGGAGCTTGCAGAGCAGAGGAGCCTAGAGACTGCAGCAGTAAACAGCAGGAGCCCTGCTTCTAACAAGGTGAGGGCTGATGACTGAGACCCAAGGGTCCACCAGTCTCCACACACACATCACACACACACGTACATATGTACACACACACGCATGCGTGCACGCACACGCACACACATACATATGGACTAGCATAGATCAGATACTTTGACACTGTTCTCATGCTTAAACTTTGCTGGGTTTTGCATCTTGAAGGTCTATGCAAGGCAAGACAGGCTGTAGAAAATTGCAACGGAATTCTTGGCAAGTCAGGGCCACCCACATGTTCCCCCTCTAAGACCTCCTTGAGCAACTTTCTGCTTCTCCTCCCACCATCTCCCCCGGCACCCCCCCACACTTCTGTCCACTGAGCACTTTTCTGGCTCTACCTCACCTTTCCTCCATTTTCCCATCCACCCCCCTCCCCACCCCACTGAATCATGGGATGAGAGCCACACAGGAGGTATGAGAGAATGTTTAGGGAAAGGGAAGGTTGACATTTCTGCTTTTAAATTTACGAAAACAACTTAATTGCAAAGAGAGAAAATTGCAGGTTTCCAAATGCTAAGTTTCTTCCTCAGTCTGCTCGGTAACGGCAGTGTGTGTTTAGGTGCTACCACACTGGGAGAGGGGACTCCTGGGTCTGTTCAGGCCCATTCTAGAATCCGTTTCTCTGTATCTCCACGATTTCTACCACTGAAGGCCAGGACCAGTTAACACCATCTATAGGTTTCAGTGTGGATGATAATGCTGGACTCTTTCAAACTATTAATCATTTCAAGTCAGCGGCAGTAGAGCCTTGGTACTGATAAGCTTGTCTTTTGTTACTCCTCTCTCTTCTTACTGTGAGACTCCAAGAACTCTGCTGAGCATTGTACATGCATTTACTAATTCAGTACTACAACCCTGGAGGTTAAGTACTAGTATGGCTGGTTTCAGCATGCGTGTAGAGGAAACAGGAGCCTGTGGGTGCCAAATGTTGTTGGTTGTTTTTGTGCCCTTTACTCTTTTGGGGGTTCATGACCCAGCTCCAAAATGAATCACATGGAGGCTTGTTCTTTTTTATGAATGTCTGGCCTTACCTTGGCTTGTTTCTAGCCAGCTTTTCTTTTTTGTTGTTGGTTTTTGTTTGTTTGTTTGTTTGGTAGGTTTTGTTTATTTTTTTTAGTTTAGCTCTGTTGTTTTTGTTTGGTTTTGGTTTTTCAAGACAGGGTTTCTCATGTAACAGCTTTGGTTGTCCTGGATAGCCAGCTTTTCTTTTAAATTATCCCATCTACTTCTTGTCTCTGGATTTTTATCTTTCTCTGTTCTATAAACCTTTCTTTACTTCTTACTCTGTGGCTGACTGTGTCGCTTGGTGCCTGGCCCCTGATGTCTTTTCTCCTCCTTTTCTCACTCCTTGATCTTCTCGTTTTCTCCTTCTGTTTATTCTCTGCTGGCAGCCCTGCCTATCCCTCTCCTGCCTAGCTATTGGCCATTCAGCTCCTTGTTAGACCAATCAGGTGTTGTAGACAGGCAAAGTAACACAACTTCACAGAGTTAAACAAATGTGGAGGCCATAGGTTGATGTCAGGTGTCTTCCTCAATTGCTTCTCCACCTTCATTCTTGAGACAAGTTCTCTCAGTGAACCTGGAGCTCACCATTTGGCTGCATTGGTTGGTCAGCAAGGCCCTGGGATCTGCTTGTCTCCATCCCCGAGCCCTGGGGTTATAGATGTGAGATGTCATGCCTAGATTTTATGTGGCTACTGGGACTCTGAAGTCAAATCCTCATCTTGTGCAGCAAGTGCTTTTCTCTGCTAAGCCATCTCTCCAGCCACTAAATGTTTTCATTGATGATAAGAGCTGAAATCTGGAGTTTGAAGGGAGACAGGTCTAGCTGGCAGAGAGGAACTTGGAAGTGCTTGGGAGATGTTGAGTATTGCTTAAAACCTGGAAGGGGAGTCAGCTGGGTGATACCTCAGTACATGTGAACCCACCTGAGCTCTGGAATTTCTGTCATGAAATTCCCTTATCTTGAAATGGTGAGATGGCTCTGTAGGCAAAAAGTGCTTGCCTTACAAATCTTACAAAATTGACCTGGGTTTGATGGGTAGAATCTACAGTAGAAGGAGAGAACCCTACTCCTGAAAGTTGTCCTCAGAGCTCCACAGACACATAGATGAACAGACACACACACACACACACACACACACACACATCATCATCATCATCATAATCATAAATTTCTTCATCTTACGTAGCTCAGCTGGGTATTAACTTAGACAACGCATGCTCAGTTAGCTGATACAACGACAGAAAGGGGTTGCTTTGGGGTGAGAGATGAAGCCTGAGAAGTGAGAATAATCATTTCTTGCATTCAGTAAGTGTTTGTTGAACTCCAACCATGTGCCCAGTGTGCTGGGGCCCAGATACAAGGAAGTGTATCAAGAAGCACCATGTGTAGAGAGGACAAGCCCTAACAGATCTGAGCATCTGGCTCAAGTTCAGTAGGAAGAGAACAGCCATGGGGCTCCTTGGTGGTGAGACAAATGCTCAGTTCATTTTTCTGAAGGAAAATGATCATGCTTCACATTTTCTTGTGGGAGTTTATAGGATTTTCCTAAGGCTGTAAATTTGTCTTTTCTTTATCTTTCTTTCATTTTTTTCCTTTCCTTTTCTTCTTCCTCCCTCCCTCCCTTCCATCCTTCCTTCCTTTCTTTGTTGTTGTAGTTTGTTTTACAGGACATGGTTTCTCTGTGTAGCCCTGGCTGTCCTACAACACATGCACTATAGACCAGGCTGGCCTCAAACTCACAGAGATCCACCTGCCTCTGCCTCCTGAGTGCTGGAATTAAAGGCGTACGCCACCACTACCTGGCTTCTTTTTGTATTTTCAAAACAAGGCTTTTCTGTGTAGCCCTAGCTGTCCTGGAATGTACTCTGTAGACCGGGCTGGCTTTGAACTCAGAGATCTGCCTGCTTCTGCCTCTCAAGTGCTGGGATTAAAGTCATTAACCGCCATTGCTCCACTGTCTGTGTTTTCCTAACCAGATTTTCTGTTAGGAACAAAATCTATCAGAGATGGCCATGCTATCCATGCATGCAGCCAGGTTCTCGGTACCACATACTCTGACAGCATCAAAACTCCAGATTATGTCATCAAAGAACAAAAGGGCAGTGTCCCATGATGTCCTCCAAAGCTCAGTAACATCCTGAGTGACAGCCCAGGACCTGACCACAGCTCCCAGGAGGCTAACAGTAACAATTATTGAGTAGTCACCATATGCTAATGACTTTAGATGCTCAATCCTTCTGAGCAACCCCCTGCGACAGATATCAGTGTTTCTCTTTCATAGATGAAGAAGCTGAAGCACCAAGGAGTTAAGTAACGTGTCGGAAATCACACACACAACTGGAGAGTGACAGGTTTGGCCAAGGGTTTTTTGTTGTTGTTTTGTTTTGTTTGTTTGTTTGGTTTGGTTTTTCAAGGCAGAGTTTCTCTGTAGCTTTGGAGCTGGTCCTGGAATTCACTCTGTGGACCAGGCTGGTCTCGAACCCAAAGAGATCCACCTACCTGCCTCTGCTGGGATTAAAGGTGTGTGCCACCACTGCCCAGCTTGGGCCAACTGTTTTGTTTTTGGCTCCTATAGTATGACTTGTTCCACCCCGGCTCCTGACTGTGGACAACACCATCAGGAGACGCTTGGGCCTCTTGTCCTTCTTCCTACCTGGTTCAGTAGTTCTTTCGGTGGCTTTTTGCTATTTGAGGTTCTAGAGGATTAGAAGTACTTGTCCATGGCTTGGATGCTTTGTCCCCTAAGTACTTATGTGGTGGAGGCCTTGTCCTCAGTGTGGTCAGGTTAAGAAGGGAGCCTCGTTGAAGATCATCGTGTGTGTTGCCCTAGGAGAAATGAATGTCTGTATCGAGAACTCAACTAAGAGCTCATAGAAGGCTTGTGACAAACAGCAAGACTGGCCCTTCCCCAGTCTCTCTCTCTGGCTTCTGGTCCCTTCATGTGGCCTTTTGCAATATTTACACGATGACAGAGTCTTTCAGGCAGAGTAGCTGGGGTTGCCAGATCTCCAGAACTGTAAACTAACAATCCTCTTCTTTTATGTAGTGCCTAGCTTCAGGCATTTTGCCATAGCAATGGAAAATGGAGTTTTTACACAGTTCTTAATTCCTGTTCGCTGTATCTTTCCTATCTCCAAAAGCCTCCTTTCGCTGACCAGGAGGCTTCTGAAGGAAAAGCTGTGGAACCGTCAGCCAGCACTTTGCTGACACCAGCTTCTAAGTGACTTGGAGAGAATATGCGAATCCACTTAAGTTCACATTTCACTACTTGGCAGTGTGCCTGGCAAGCCACAGCCCCACAGCTGGCAGGGGGATTGAATAAATGCCCAAGGGGGGAACAACCTTGCTGGCTATTCCTGTGCTTGCCTTTTCAACATCTAATTATAGATCCTCAAAAAAAAAAATCTAACAAGAAAACCTAGAACACCTTTCCCTTCCCAGTGGCCCAGGCTTCTCCTAGGTTTTCTTTCTTCTTTCATTTTCTGGAGGTTGTCAACGAGCCCTGTGTGGAGGTCTTTGGTAGGTACTGTGTCCACCAAAATCGTGGGATTTTCCTCTCCAGTATGGCTAGGGGTGGGCTTCATGCTCTCTGCCCTCAGTGTGTCTGCTTGGGGCTGGCTGTCAGCCAGGGGTTTTCATATTCTCTGTTATTATTTCCTCCTAAATTAATTTTTTTTAGTTAGTTCACAGGATACCGGGTTTCATTCTGGCGTTTCGTATACACGGCCCACTGTATTCACTCACAGTTAACACACACCCCAAACAGGTGCCCCCCTTCTCCCTGGCCCGACATTTTTCTGTGTTCTCCCCGTGCCCTGCCCCCCACCCCAACACTCTGGTTCATTCCAACCCTAGAGTGACTAACACCCAATTCAGATCAGGATTCCTGTATGGCTCCAGGAGCCTGATGAGACTAAGGGTTTTAGCAAGGCCCCTCCTCCCCTGTTGTTTCCTGGGTGACCTGTCCTTCCCTGCTTGCCCTGCCAGCTTGAGCAGAATTTCACACCCAGATTTCAAGTATTTTTAAGTGTTTTGTCTTGTTTTGTTTTTGTTTGTTTATTTAAGACAAGATCTCATGTTATTTAGCAGGCTGGCCTCAAATCCCTGGGTTTAGAGATCCTTCTGCCTCAGCCTCCCATGTAACTAGGAGGTAGGATTACAGAAACATACCATAGTACCTGGCATACTACATAGATAGACAGATAGGCAGACAGACAGACAGACAGACAGACAGAGATGTATATATAATTGTTGAGACAGAGTCTAACTATGTAGCTCTATATAGCTTTGGCTGTCCTAGAATTCATTATGTAGACCAGGTTGGCATTGAACTCACAGAGATCCACCTGCCTCTGCCTCCTGAGTGCTGGGACTAAAGGTATATACTCCACCACACCCAGCTTAAAAGTATTTTTTAAAGGGTCATCAATTGAGTTAATCCCAAATATAGCATTTTCTCCATGAGTTCCCTCTGGCTTGCTTAGTGATGGGGCAAGGGCTACCGAGAACGGCTGAGCCGTGAGGAAGGAATGACTGAAACAGGGTGTGTTCCCTCCAAGGAAGGCAGCAGCACATGAGAAATCACCCCAGTGAAAATGTCCAGGCGACACAGCCCAGGAATGCTTGTGAAAACTCCAGTTGTGGAACAAGTCATGCACCAGGCTCTGCCCAGAGTGCAGAGAGATGGCTCCAGCAGAGAACTTTTCAGAGCAGACTACAAAGCCAGAGAGCTGAGTAGCCAGCTGGAGGACAGAGAGGGCCAAGTGTGATTGAGGAGATCATGGGGATAAAGGGAAGTGCTCCTTGGAAGGGAGACTGGGCACTGATTGCCAGTCTCCCACTGGGGGCGCAGAGCTAGAAGACAGTAGTAGAGGAGGAGTGGGGATTCCACTCCCCAATACCCCCGTCTCTCTGAAGTCAGTCCTGGAGGAGCTGGAGGGGGTCAGCTGGAGGGGTCAAGGCAATGACAGTTGTCTAGTTAGGGAGACTAAGAAAGGACTGGTCATTCACATGACCCCTCACATGCCATACTTCCAGATGGTGATAGTTTGACAGAATCTAGGGCTACACGGTGACAACCCTCTGGACAAGCTTAGGAGCGACTTTCTAGGTGAGATCAACGGAGAAGGGCGATTCACCCTAACTGTGGGTGGCACCATCCCATGGGCTGGGATCCCAGGCTGATAAATAAAAAGATTAGAGCGGCTGAGCTTGAGCATCTAGCCCTCTTTGCTGCCAGACTGCAGATACCATGTGACCAGACACCCCAGTTCTTGCTGCTGTGACCTCCCACCTTGATGGACTGCACCCAACTGTGAGTCAAAATAAGCCCTTCATCCCTTAAACTGCTTTTGTTAGGTATTTTGTCACAGTTAAAGAAAAGTAACATTACCCTAGCCTACCATGGCTTTAGCTGGGGAAGGAGCTACAACAGAGCATGCTTGTTTTGATATTAGGCTAGACTAGATCTTTTACTAGTTTAAACATGACTTGAAAAGACCACAAAACTGTCAGAAATTTTGTCTCGGAGTGGGAAGAAGAATGACTTGGTAGAGATTTTGTTGTTGTTTTATAAGATTTATTTGTATGTGTATGTGTGCTGTGTAGATGCCATCTGCATACAGCACTCAAGGAGGCCAGAAGAGAGCATCAGATCCCTTGGAGCTGGAGTTACAGGTAGTTGTGAGGCACATATAGGTGCTGTAAACCAACTCAGGTTCTCTGGGAGAGCAGCAAGGGCTCTTAACCCCAGAGCCATCTCTCCAACACTCAATAGAGTTTACTTTTTTCTGAGACAGGGATTCTCTGTGTAACAGCCCTGGTTGTTCTGGAACTCACTTTGTAGATCAGGCTGGCCTCAAACTCACAGAAATCTGCCTGCGTCTGCCTCCCGAGAACTAGGATTAAAGGTGTGCGCCACCACCGCCCCACTTGAATAGAGTTTATTTAAAGGCAGGAAAAAGCTACTCTGTTCACAACAGCCAGCTGAAGTCTAGCCTGAGAATGGACAAGCACATGGTTCAAAGACTTGCAGACTCAGAAGTCAACACGGCTGGACTCAAGAGCCTGCATGTGGAAGTGTCTAGTGCATTTGGAAACGTATACACACACACACACACACACACACACACCCCTACACACCTACACACACACCTTTTTTGTGACTTCAGTCTCAAATACAGTATAGATATATCCCTTTGAAACAAGTGAGACCCAAGGTCATCTCATAGTACTACCTTACAGCTTCTCCAGGAATCCCTGTCTGGAGCACTTTTTAGATCAGTTCTGGATCTCCCTTATTGCCTCCTTCATAGCTTCCTATTTCCAAATGTAAGCTTAGAATGTATACACAGGAAGTACTAAAGCCCAAGACATAGCCTAGTTCTGACTTTCTTTCATGTTGAATCCCAGGAATTCTGGAAGCTGTGGAAGCTCTGCCCTCTCTCTGTTGTATCCTGAACTATTCTCAAACTAGAGCTTTTCCCACCTCTGGACCCGCTTCTGCCTCCCAGGTGTTGGAATTACAGGTGTGCATCACTACATCTGGGAAATTAGACTCTTTTGTTTTGTTTTGTTTTGTTTGTTTTGAGACACGGTTTCTCTGTGTAGCCCTGGCTGTCCTGGAACTCACTTTGTAGACCAGGCTGGCCTCGAACTCGCTGAGATCCGCTGGCCTCTGCCTCCTGAATGCTGGGATTAAAGTTGTGTGCCATCACTGTTCTATGGAAATTAGACTCTTTTATGGAGAAGGTTTTCCAAAATGGATGAGTTTCAAACAAATAAAGTTCTAAGAAGACTCAACTACTAAAAAGAAATGACGGAATATCAAAAAGGCATTTCCCATTCTGACTTCATTTCAAAAGGCTGTGACTGACTGCAACTATGGACCATGAACATGTTATGTGGAAATGATACCTGAGGTTGGCTGGGGGAACAAAAGCATGAAAATTGGAGAAGAAAGCCAGAGTATCAAGAGAGATTAGTTCCCCCATATCCCCTCACCTGTATACAGAGGTAGCCTACATCACAAAACAATCTACCGTGTCCCCCCTCACCTGTATACAGAGGTAGCCTATGTCACAGAGCCCCTCACCTGTACACAGAGGTAGCCTATGTCACACAACAGTCTACTGGGGATGAACAGAAGCTGCTGCAAGAAAAGGTTTTCTATATGGTCTGGTAATAAGACAAACAAGGTCAGAGAGCGTGGAGGATCCTCCTTTAGTTGTTCCCACCATGACTGCCCTAACCTTGTGTCCCATGAAGGTGACAGCAATGGTGATGGCAACAATCAGATAGGCCTAAAGCTCTGAAGGTAGGGGACCCTTCTCTCTGACCAGAGCATAGTGAAAACCTGAAGCAGATTTTCTCTGAGTCTGTCTTCCCACTTAGCTTCAGAGGCCAGATGCAGGTAGATGTGCCAGAGTAGGGAAGCTGAAGCTCAGGCTTTCCAGTCTGAAGACCACGGGAGGGCTGGAGAGACGACTCAGCAGCTAAGAGCACAGAGACCCAGGTTCAGTTCTCAGCACCCACATGGCAGCTCACAACCACCTGTAACTTCACTTCCAGGGGATCCTTCTCAAGCAGTATACATACATGGTTTATGTACATACATGTAGACAAAAAGAAATCATACACTTAAAATGAATAAGTATATCTTCAGAATGAAAAAGTGCAGTGCATAGTGGCATATGCCTTTAATTCCAGCCCTTGAGAGGCAAAGGCAAGTGTTGTGGAATATTAGTTAAAGATGGATTACATCCTTTTATGCTGTGGAATATTTGTTTAATGATGTAAAGATATGTTGCATTCTTTTATGTTGCATTTGTTTAACTCTGTAATGCTGTGTTACTTTGCCTGTTTAAAACACCTCACTGGTCTAATAAAGAGCTGAATGGCCAATAGCTGGGCAGGAGAGAGAGGCTAAGCAGGGCTGGCACGCAGAGAGAATTAATAGAAGAGAAAAGGGAAGAGCAAGAGAAGGAGAGGAGGACTCCAGGGACCAGCTACCCAGCTACACAACCAGTCAAGGAGTAAGAAAGATAGAAAGAGATTTAGAATAGAGAATATAAAAGCCCAGAGGCTAAAGGTAGGCAGAGTAGCTAAAGAAAATCTGGCAAGAAACAAAACAAGTTAAGATCATGCATTCATAAGTAAGAATAAGACTCTGTGTTTTTATTTGGGAGCTGGCTGGTGAGCAGAGTTTAAAAAAAATCAGGCAGGCGAATCTCTATGAGTTCAAGGCCAGCCTGGTCTATAGCCAAGATTACATAGAGAGATCCTGTCTCAGAAAAAAAAATAAGAAAAGAAAAGAAAAGAAAGAAAAGACCTAAGTCTATTATTATTATTATTATTATTATTATTATTATTATTATTATTATTATTAT
>LOEQ01004026.1:156335-168199 GCA_001685075.1 Bramus lutescens
GGATGGCCATCTTCCTGCCTCAGCCTGTAGTGTAGGCCTGAGCTTGGCAGTGGGGGGATGGTTGTGAACACTGTTGCTGAGAGAGTTGGGCCCTGTGGCTCCCAGAGCTATGACTGGTCCTTTGGTAGGATCTGATTGGCTGCTATGACTGGTCCTTTGGTAGGAGATCTGATTGGCAGCTCTGACTGGTCCTTTGATAGGATCTGATTGGCAACTATGTGGTTTGTTAGAGACAAGACAATAAAATGAGGTGCCTTGCCCTGGGCAGGATCCCGTGATGCCCGACATCAGCTTGGAGTTCCTGGGACCCATTCTTTCCCCAACCATAGCCACAGCTTAAACTAACGAGTACTCAGGAGCCACTACTGAGAGACAAAGAAAGGGAGGCAGGTGTTGCAAGTCAGGAAAGCCGCCTCAGAACAGCCTGACAAACGAATAACCCGAGACCAGAATACAGCTGAGAAAACACACAGGAACCCTTTGTAGTTCCAATACTTTAGCTACTCAGTGTCGATCCTTTATCCATACCCCCCTCGTTTTTTGCACACGATGTAAAAGAATAAGAGAAAATTAACCAGTTCAAAATTATTGAATATGTGGCCTATTTTAAAATCCTGTTTCAAGCACCCCAATTAAGCAATTAAAGAAATATTAAAGCATTTGGGAAAAGTGCTATTTAAGCTAATTTTTTTCTTCCCCTTTTAAATTTCTGGCTCAAAAATCTTATAAAAACATTTTTATTTTTTAAAGGATATTTTTCCTAATTATGGAAGTAGAATATGTTCACTGAAGAAAATTTTAAAGAAACAGTGAGAACCTAAAGGAAAGTATACTCCACTCTCACACTCTCCAGCTTGGACCCCTCCCCCACCCCATTCTCCTTCCAGGGCCTTCACGGGCTGAGGTAACCAGCTTGCATCTTCATGTGCTGGGATTAAAGGCCTGCACCACCATACCCAGATCAAGTTTTTGTTTTTTCATTAATTCTAAGATTTTATCTTTTGAAACAGGGTCTTACTGTGGCGCTCAGTTTGGCCTTGAATTCACTATGTAACCCAGGCAACCTTGAACTCGTGGCTATGTAGCCTCAGTTTCTCAAGTGCTAGGGTTCCAGGTGGGAGCCACCCTGCCCAACTAAAAGTCTATTCTTAAATGAACAACAGGCTTCAATAAAAATGTTTCAGTCTAGCTATGTTGTAAGTGGCAAAAGATGTTTTGCCTTTTTCCCGGACCTTGCCTGAAGGGACTTTCTGCTGGACAGCAGACTTTGTCTCTGTTCCAGCTGAGACCTGGCTGTCCAGTCACCTGTTGTTATTCTGGAAGGGATTTTCTTCCTGGTGTCCTCTGACCAGCTCTGCAGAAGGACAAGGAGCTGCCTCCTCTCCTAGAGGGGTTCCTCTCTCCTCAGCTGTCCCTTGTCATTGTGCAAATTCATCTTCTCAAAAGACTGTGAATTTAAGGTCAGCAGGTGCCTTTTGATTTGTTTGGGTTTAAGCAACAAGAAGCCTTTAGACTAGGCCCTTCAGGCTCTCTAGAGAGGCTCTGAATAAACACGAAAGAGGGTTGTATGAAAGGAAGGCCAAGAAATGGGCAGCTCAGGGTTTATCGCAATAATTAAAGAGCATAGAAAAGCACATGATTGCTGGGAATTTCTTCCACTCAGATAGGTAAATGAAGCTGGAAAAAGGTAATGATAAAAATTGGGGTACTTTTTGTTTTGTTTCTATTTTAGGCTCTTTTGTTCCCCACTGGGTTCATTTTGTTATGTAGATTTTTGAGCAAGGGTCTCAATTTAGCTGGGCAGTGAGGCCTGCCTTGAAATCCAGGGCTCCCTCTCTCACCTCCCAAGTACTGAGATTACAGGTGGGAGCCACCACACTTAGCTTGTTTTGATTTTTAAGAAAGGATCTAACACTGTGAATGAAAAAGCAAAAGGAAGGAAGGATGGATGGATGGATGGAAGGAGAGGATGTGGCAGCTCCTAAGGTGTGGTGCAGGAGAAAGTTTATTCTAGATAACAGGGAGAGCCTAGCCTAGATGCTCCTAGCAGGGACATCTGGGAGAGTTCAGAGTGGACATTACCAGACTGGGATGGGCCGTGTGGAGAGAGGGGGAGGGGAAGGAAGGCAGGGGTGGGGGGTGGGGTGCAGTAGCCAGGAGGTCAAGGGTACAAAAGGGCAAGTAACCACACACCTGGATAATATAGGGAAGAGCCTCTGGGGGAAGGGCAGCCCAGCCCCCTGGGCTGGAAAGTTCAGGGTAGAGGGCAGGGTATGCCAGCCACACCCTGTGANGACAGGTAGGGGCTGAAGGATGCTGGAAGAAACTGGCAGCCAGGTCCACTTTGATATGTTAAATACACCCCTCAGCCATTTGTCCTAGATTTAACATTTACATGTGGCCCAGGATGGCCTGGAACTCTCAAGGCAATCCTCCTGTTAGTCTCTGGGGTGCTAGGATTATGCGGTAAACCACCAAACCTGTAATGGAGAGGTATTTAGTATAGGATGTGCTGGGGAAAGACAGTGGCGAGGCACCTGGGAAGGTGAGCCTGTAGTTCAGCTGTTGACCTCCATTTAATCTGCCCTGTTGCTAAAATCACCTCCTGTGGCTACCACACCTGCATTTCCATCTCTGAGTCAACTAAATAATAGAAGAGCTCCTTCTTGCCTCTACCTCCCGACTGCTAGGATTGCACAAATGCACCACCTCGCTGAGCCGACTACATAATTGACAAAACCCAGCACAGGCTGAAAATGTAGCATGCCTTCCTCAAAAATGTTCAGAATTCCAGTGTGTCAACATCAGGACATGAGGACGGTGGGCAGTGTTCATTGTCAAGTTGGCCGGATTTAGTATCACTTAAGAAATACATCTCTGTGTGTGTTTCTGAGGACTTTTTTGAAGTTTAACTGAGGAGAGAAGATTCACCCTGAATATGGGGGAGCCTACCATGTAGACTGAGTACCCAGGTTGGATAAAAAAGGAGAAAACAGGATCCCTCCCTCTGCTTCCTGTTCTCCTCGGATGGGGAGAGACACTGTTTCGTCTGCACACTCCCCATCCGTGGAGCACACCTTCTCTTCTGTGTGGACCAAATTACCTCCAGCCCTGAGACGAGATGTTCTCTCTTCTTTTGTAAATCACTTCTTGTCAGGTATTTGGGTCACAACAATGAGGAAAACAGCCAATCCAACAGGCCCACTAGTCACACGCACACAGAGCAGGTCTTTCCAACACAATTTCACACAAGAATGCCCTCCCCCATGTCACGTTGGAAGGGGTCATGGTGTAGCACAAGATAGCACCACATAAGCAAGGAATGGACCTGGATACAGTACCATAGCTTCCTTGCCTCAGGATTTTGAGGCCATTGGGGTGGTCTGATGAGAATCTGGGGAAACTGTCTCCTTGCTCTTGACAGAGCAGGCCATGGTCTCTTAAATTATTTGCCATCTTGTCATCTTTTTGCCCAATGTTCAAATTTCTCATCCATTGCCACTTAATATTCACCGTGCTTCTGGTAGAAGCTCACCATTTGGGTATTTTCCTTCATTATTTAGTGGGGCTCCAGAGGAGGAGATAAGTGTATGGGATTCATCCTCCATTTATGACTTTGGAGAGGTCCCAATAATGAGGTAAAGACTGCTAGAGATTCAACAATATGGAGCCCACGGCAGACGTCATGTGGGAATGTGATGAATTCACCTTTCTCTCCAGCCATTCCGGAGCCCATTCCAGGCTCCTATCCCAAATGATCACCAGCTGCAGGATCCAGCTGTGCCATCAATTCACTTCATGGCTTAGTTTTTGCTCATGTTGAGACAGGGTCTTCCCATGCTCCTAGGCTAGACTAGAACTGGTGTGCCTCCTACTGAGGCTTGCCAAGTACTGGGATTACAAACATGGGCACCACACCTACCAGAGATATATTAGTACATGGTTGTGACAGCAGCTCTTGAGAAGTCGAGGCAGGAGCATCTTGAGTTCAAGATCTACTGCTGCTATATAGTAAGTCTGAGGTTGGCCTGGGTCACATGAGATCTTGTCTGGGGGGGGAGGAAGGAAAGAAATGATTATGTTGAGTGTGTGTGTGTGTGTGTGTGTGTGTACAGAGGGGTGAATGAGGGTTGTGAGGGTTGGAGATCAAACCCAGAGGCTGGCACATGCTAGGCAAATGCTATACTACTGAGCTACATTGATGGCCCTTATAATTTAGGATTTCCTCCTATTCAACAGGGTATAACAGCAGTACACCCCCACCTCATTCAATCATTATTTAATACAATGAACCTGTACCTGAGAACTCAGAAAAAGGAGATTTTTGCCACGGAAACACAGTGTGGTTTGAATGAGAATGGCCCCCACAGGCTTTGAATACTTGGTTCCAGTTGATAGGGCTGTTTGGGAGCGGTTGGAAGGTGTGGCCTTTCTGATGGAGGTGAGTCACTGGGGTTGAGCACTGAGATTTCAAGACTTCTTTATTCCCAGTGTTCTCTTGGCTCCATGTTTCCAGATCAGGATGTGGGCTCTCATCTGCTGGTCTAGACTCATGCCTGCGGTAGCTACCAAGCTCTCCACCATGATAGTGATGGACTCTCAGCCCCTGGAACTTCAATCCCCAAATCAACCCTTCGTTCTATAAATTGCCTTGGCTTTGGTGTTTTACCACAGCAGCAAAAAAAGTGGCAAGACAAGAGAAGAAAGCAAGTCTCCGAAGGAGGGAACAAACGCCAACTTTATAAAGAACTTCCTCCTGATGTGGGAACAGCCCAGGGACTTTGAGAGCACAAGGAGTTTGCGTAAGGCTGGAAACTCTGCTCACTGCTTTCCTTAGATTCGGATGCCCTGGCTTCCCAGCCAGATGTGGCACAGTCTGAATAATCCAGACACCACTTCGACTCTGATCTGCCTGTTGAGACTCACTCTTAGCTCTTCACCTCCTAATTGCACCCAGGCCTGTATTTTAGAGGGTCCCGATCTCCCCGTCTTCCCAGGCATTCAGTTACGTGCCTTGAGGATGTCAACGGTGGGGTAGAGGACATGTGCTGCTCAGGGAGTCTTGGGCTAAGGTTGGGAGAAACCTATGTAATGTAAAGTAGCAAGGGAGATCTGGTGAAAGTGAATCTGCACAAAACAGAACAAAGGTCTCAAGGACAACAGTGGCCAGTTTTCTGTCCCCTTGTGACTTGTGCCTTGGCATCTGCCTGTATATGGCTCACGTCTGTTAGGAATATTTCCTAACACGAGCTCCCACACAAAAAAACCCCGGGGAGGAAGGAAAATGGACCACAAGTTCCTCTTTTGGGAGATCACTTAAATACCCTGGGGAGTGTTCCTGATCCCACCCCCAGGGAGGAGTCAGGACCTAGCCTGCTGGGATTTGGAGTCCAGACCAGGCCTGGGGCTGGGATAGATGAAAGGGGCTGGGGCCTAGGCTCCCAACTTGACGTCCTCTCCAACTACTGCACATGTTAGAGGATCTACCACTAGACACTCAGAGCCAACTTAAAGCAGCAGCCATCTACTCTGTCATATTATAACTGTGTGACAGTATCTATAATTTGTCATAGAGCCAGGAGAATACATGCGGTAATAAGTGCTTCATTTTGCGAGAGGTGACAACTGGCAGGGTTCAGATCTCTAGAGGCAAGAGGTGAATGAAATCAAGGAGGGAACCAGTGTAGAGCAGAATGCTATCTGCATGGACCTTTGAGCTCAGTCGTCTAAAGCCAACCATGGAACTGAGGAGCACAGGAGATATTCAGAGCAGAGGGATGCACTGCCTTGCCCCTGATTCAACAGACTCTCATGAGGCTGCATCCACACATCCCTTCATTAAAGGCCGATTCTCTTCCTCCTCCTCCTCTTCCTTCTCCTCTTCTTTTGGGTTTCTCGAGACAGGGCTTCTCTAACCCTAACCCTGGCTGTCCTGGAACTTGCTCTGGGGAGACCAGAGCAAGTTCCAGGAACTCAGAGATCTGCCTTCAGAGTGCTGGAATTAAAGGTGTATTCCACCACTACCCTGCTCTAATTCCTTTCTTAAAAGGGGAGAGTCATTGTTCTGAATTTGCATTTTCTTGGTTAAAAGAGCAATTTTATATTATTCTGATGCTGAGAGGAAGTAAAATTTCTCGATCTGTTAGAAGTAACAATTTACTTCCCAGAAGGAAGGAAAACTAGGCAATCTCTGATTCTGAGGAAGTGGATAGAAATAAAACCTCAGCCAAAATAGTGGCAAGAACCACTAGTGAGCAGAGGGCTGGGTGTGTTCTAGAGACAGAGCACTTGCCTAGCATGCATGACGCCTTGAGTTTAGTTCCCACCATGGATACAATACACCACACACCAAACAAAGTGGCCAAGGAAAAAGTGAAGGAAGAAAGTGAAGTCGAGCTGGATTTGAATCTAAAATAGACGCAGGTATTGCAGATAACATTATTTTTTTAATTTATTTGTTTTCATTTTAAGTTTATAAGTGTTTTGCCTGCATAAATGTCTATTCTCTACATACAAGAGTTCCCTCAGAGAGTGGCAGAGGATGTCAGAACCTCTGATATCAGAGTTGCAGACGGTTGTGGACCACCGTGTGGGTGCTGGAACCAAACCTGGGTCTTCTGCAAGAGCAGCTGGTGCTCTTAACCACTGAACCATCTCTCCAGTCCATTACACTACCTTCTTAATGAAATAATGTTGGAGGACTCTAACCTCAGACTCACACACAGTTAGCCACACATTCTTATTTAAAAGAGTACTACTTGAAAAGGACCAGAAATTTTGTTTGTTTGCTTTGTTTGGTTTGAGACAGGGTCTCTCTGTATGTAGCTCTGGCTTTCCTGGAACTCTCTATGTAGGTAGACCAGGATGGCCTCCAATTCACAGAGATCTTCCTGCCTCTGGCTCCCAGGGTCTGAGATTAAAATCACATTCCACCAAGCCAATCAAGATTTTGTTTATTATGTTTAAATGATTAAATAGAAGACTCACAACCTAAGGAATATATGTGGAAATTTTGAAGTGTCTATGAAATGGTGTGGGTTTTTTTCCACAACAGAAATCACTTTTTTCCATTTTTCAAGATAACTTAGTGCTCTGCAGTTCAGCTGAAGACTGACATTGCCTACCTGGAGCTGATGTCAGATCCATGGACTAAGGACTCAGTCTCACCATCCCGCCTGTCCTAGTTGGGGATTCTGTTGCTCTGAAGAGACACCATGACCATGGCAACTCTTATAAAGGAAAGCATTTAATTGGGGCTGGCTTACAGTTCAGAGGCTTCCATTATCATCATAGCAGGAAGCATGGTGGCACGCAGGCAGACATGGTGCTGGAGAGTCTCCTGAGAGTTCTACATCTGCATCTGCAGGCAGCAAGAAGAGACTCTGAGCCACTAGGCTTGGCTTGAACTTATTAAACCTCAAAGCCCACCCCCCTAGTGACACACTTCCTCCAGCAAAGCCATACCTACTACCACAAGGCCACATGTCTTAATAGTGCCACTCCTTGTGGACCTATGGGGTCCATTGTTATTAAGTTCACCACACTGACTCCATTCAGAACGAATTGCCAGTTCCAGGTTGTCAACTATACCTCTGACCAACCAGCTATAAATTTAAGGTTTTCACAACCACTCATGATGCTAATTCACCATAACAGCTCACAAAACTTAGGAGAATATTTATTTTCATTTTCTCATGTATTATAAAGGATACAGACTGAATACAGATCAAGGTCTGGGAGGGCACTCCTGTTTCCATGGAGATAAGGGTACACCACCCTCTCTACACAAAAACTTGTTCACTAATCCCAAATGTTTCCTGATTCTATTATTTAATGTTTCTATGGAGGTTCTATTATGTAAGCATGATTGATTAAATAATTAGTCACTGGTGATTAAAGTCAATCTCCAGCCCTCTCCCAAGGAAGTAGGGGGTGGGTGTTGGAATTGGTTTCTCCAGCAGCCAGCTCCTTCCTGATGCTGTCTAGGGGCTGTCAGCTCTCAATCATCTCATTATCATATAAAAACACACTCGCACCATTCGGATTCTGTCTTGGTTTCTTTTCCAGCAGCTATGACAGAATGCCTGACAAAAGCAACCTGAAGGAGAAAGGGCTTGTTTTGGCTCATAGGGCAGTCACAGGAGCAGGACCTGGAGGCCGGCTGATCATAGGACATCCTTAGCAAAGACTTCGACAGCCATGATCCAAACCCAGGGAGTGGTTATATGGATCTAACTGACACAGGCAGACCTTCGCAGCTGTCTCCAGAGGCTACAAAGCCCTCACAGGTGTTCCTGGAGTCCGTCTCCTAGGTGACTGGAGATCCTGACAAGTGAGGACACTAATAACCACAGACTCTCTGTGTCTTAGTTCTGTGTCAAGAACTTGAAATGGAGATCAAATACCAAAGATACCCTACCGCATGGGAATCCCCAAGTTTTAAGAAACCCTGAAGTCTTATATCCCATATGTTTCTGGGTCCTAACAGGGGAGAGGGTGAGAAGGGGCAGCATCAACAGCATAGACACCAGAAGTCAGGTAAAAGGCAACAGCAGAGTTGTTTATTCATCAGTGGGAAGAGCCTTACATACCCTCCTCCCAGCACCCAGGCTGTGTTCCTCTGGTGACATCACATGGTCACCCCTCATTGGCTAGGCACTATCAGGACCTCTGACAGTGCCTGTTGTTAGGCCCTCAGGCAGACTCCAAGTTGGCTCTCTTGGCCTCATAGGCCTTATCTCTCTACACCCATGAAATAGAAATCAAATTTATATTTCTTGCTATGCCACACAGAGATTTTGGGGGAGGAAATTTTATTTATTTTATTTCCTATCAGAGGATACGGGGGTATTTGACATTCTAGATTTTAACAAAAAGGGCTGGAAATTTTTTGTTGTTTTTGGGGTTTGTTTGTTTGGGGTTTTTTTGTTTGTTTATTTGGTTGGTTGGTTGGTTGGTTGGTTGGTTGGTTGGTTGGTTGGTTGGTTGGTTGGTTGGTTGGTTGGTTGGTTTTAGCTTTTGGAGACAGAGTTTCTCAATGTAGTCTTGGTTGTCCTAGAACTCACTTTGTAGATGAGGCTGACCACGAACTAAGAAAGATCCAGCTGCCTCTTCCTCTCAAGTACTGGGATTAAAGGTGTGTGCTACCATACCCATCTTAGAATGAGAAGTTTTAACTAATGATGAAAGACTCCTTCACTGAGAATTGGCATGTGGGAGGCCAGCATCACCAGTAGTAAAATTTTTTTAAAAAGGAAGATTTTCGACAGACAAAGAGATAATTTATTTCTTACACTGTATGAAAACAATGGCTGGGTTCCCAGCAAGGGGACCGCACCAATGAGAGGGCATGGAGGCTCTTGTAGAGTAGTCAAGGGGAAGTCACGTGGGGATAGCATCTGAGGGGACTGCTGCACCTCTCCTCATCTTGTTAAGTAGTGATTTCACAGTGTTAAGTTCTTTTGCTGACATTGGCCATGTGTGTATGCCATACTGAATCATCAGGAGCTAGGCGCCAGATGTCTGTGTAAGACACATGATGCTTAGTTGTTGCTAAAAAATATTTATTTTTATGTGCCTTGGTGTTTTATCTGTGTAAGGGTGTAGGGTCCCCTAGAACCATAGTTACGAACAGTTGTGAGCTGCCACATGGGTGCTGGGAATTGAACCTGGGTCCTCTGGAAGAACAGTCAGTGTTCTTAACCACTGAGCCACATCTCTGGCCCCATGATGCTTAGGATTAATTGTTATTTTGACAGTCTAGATAAGGTGGCCTGTGAGCCTGTCTGTGAGGACTTTTCTTAGTTTGGTTAATGTAGGGGAAAACCTACCATGATTGTGAGCAGCACCATTTCTTGAGCTGGGTACTGGTGAGGCGTGTATTTGTTCTCTCTGCTCTTGACTGTGGGTGTGACCAGCCACTTCAAGTTCTTGTTTGTCACCTTGAGTTCCCCAAATGATAGAATGTGACCTGGAATTCTGAATCAAATAAACTCTTTCTCCCTCATGTTGCTTTTGCCAGGTTTTTTTTTTTTTTTATCATCACAGCAACAGAAATTCAACTAAGACAGAAAGCACGGGTCAGTCTCTAAACAGTTGTGGCTGGACTGTTAGAGTGTGAGAATCTGGTGTTTTTCCTGGCCTTTGGTCTCTACAGACCCACAGTCACAGAAGAATGTTTTGTATGGGGACTAGGTAATCTATCAGGAGAGATTTTAAAGCTTTACTTTAAACATATTATTATTATTGGTGGGTGTGTATATGTGTGTAATGTGTGTACATGTGGGTCTGTGTGCCATAGCATGCTCATAGAGGTCAGACAGCAACTTTTAAGAAGCCAGACCTCTCTTTCCACTGTGCATCCCACAGACTGAACTCATATCATGAGGTTTGCACAGCAAGTTCTTTTACCATGGAGCCATCTCACTGATCCCAGGAAGATTTTTTTTTTAACATTGTATGAAGGATAAAAGTATACCTAAGGCCAGACAGTTAAGGTCTTTGATTCCACTAGTTGGGAAGCAGAGACAGGCGGATCTCTATGAGTTCAAGGACAGACTGGTCTACAAAGTGAGTTCCAGGACAGTCAGGGCTACACAAAGAAACTCTGTCTCAAAAAACCAGAAAAGAAAAAAAGATACATAGGAAGATGAAAACAAAACAATCAAAACAGTCCAAATGTCCACCTTGCAAAGTAAATCTCAATGTTAAATAATAAATAAACTATGTGAAAAAAATTGAAACTACCTTAAATGTTGGGTAAAAAATTCCAAAGAGAGGGAAAGAAAAAAAAAATGTGTACAGTGTGGAAAGTTCCTGATAACGCTGTGGGGAGAGTGGCTGGAAAGCAAAGCACTTATGGCTTGGGTTTCTTCACTGGAGCACAATGGTTAGACAAACTCACAGTTTTAATTAAGTAAGGCTAGGTGATGAGACTCAAAAGCAGATGACAGGCCAGGCTGAGAAGTAGAATACTTGCCAAGCTTGTGCTAGGCCGTGAGTTTGATTCCCAGCATTGTTAAGTGCTCCCTGTAGGAAGACAACAACAAAAATAAAGAAAAGGCACAGAAGCGGGATAATCAAGACAGCATGCAGCAGCCTTTGTGAAGTGAATGGGCACTGCCAGGCACGCATGAGTGGACGCCGTCAGGCACGCAGGAGGAGTGGACACTGCCAGGCATCTGGAATATGCCAAGAGTTGTGCTAGTGTTGAATCCAGATACCTGTTCTTGAGAAGTCTGTTGTCTATAATCTCAAACTGCTTTTAAGATTCCAGAGTATGAAAAAAATATATGGCATTGCCAGGGATGGTGGTACATGCCTATAATCCTAGCACTCATGAGGCAGAGCCAGGCAGATCTCTGTGAGGTTCAGGCCAGCCAAGTCTATATAGTGAGTTCCAGGTCTACCAGAGCTACATAACGAGACTCTGCGTCTTAGTCACAGTTCTGTTGCTGTGAAGAGACACCATGACCAAATCCATTCTTACAAAAGAAAGCACTTAACTGGGAGCTAACTTACACTTTCAGGGGTTAAGTCCATCATCATCAACGTGGGAAACATGGCAGTATGCAGGCATACACTGGTGCAGTAGCTGAGAGCTACATCCTGATCTACAGGCTGAGAGAAAGAAGCAGCTAGGCCTGGTGTGGGCTTTTGAAACCTCAAAGCCCACTTCCAGGGACAGGCTTTCTCTAACAAGGCCACCCCTCCTTACCTTCTCAAATGGTGCCACTCTGTGATGACTAAGCATTCAAATATACGAACCTATAGAAGCCATTCTTATTTAAACCACCACACTCTGTCTCAAAACAAAAATACCCCAAAACTATCGGGTCATTACATGTTACCCGATAGTTAGAGAC
>LOEQ01004026.1:202584-220697 GCA_001685075.1 Bramus lutescens
CCCCCCCCTACACTCTTGCTTCTGTTTCTGTGTTGAGACAGGGTCTCTCGCTGTGACCTAGGCTTGCCTCAGGTCACAGAAGTCTTCAGCCTCACCTCTCCAAAGGAAGGCTTTATAAACTTGAGCCAACAATAGGCCTGCACACACACACACACACACACACACACACACACACACACACACACACTATTTTGCTACAAGTTCTTACTATGCAGCCCCCTTGTTGAAATGGTGTATCTCATTGACCTCTAACTTGGTTGATACTCTTGCTTTAGCCTACCAAGTACAGGGTTTATATGGCCAATAGGTCTGTCTGTCTCTCCTTAGTAACATGAAATTATATTAATAAATTCAAATTTTAATCATATGTTAGTATCTATTGTGTGTGTGTGTTTTAAAGATTTATTTGTATTTATGTGTATTGATGTTTTGCTTGTATGTGTGTCTGTGCACCTTATGCATGCAGTGCCAGTAGAGACCAGAAGATGGCATTAGATCCCTTGGGACTGGAGTTACCATTTGGTGCTGGAAATTGAACTCAAGTCCTTTGAAAAAGAAACCAGTTTTCCTAACTGCTGAGCCATCTCTCTAGCCCTTCATAAGGTGTTTTTTAAAAGGCTTAATTTGGATTTAGTATTAATTTTCCATTAATATGCTCCTTTGCTCCAAAATCTAATCCAAGATACTACATTATATTTAAGCTTCATGTTGCCTAGTCTTTGGTATACGACATTTTTTTCTGAAACCTGTCTTGTTTTTCATAAGTTTGGCCTGGAGGAATGCTGGCTTTTTCTTTTTTGCTGTGTTTGTTTTCTTGAGACAGGTTTGTTGCTTGGACAGTTACTGTCTCTCTGACTCAGCCCAGGAGTGCTGGGACTAGAGGCATGGCCCACTGCACCTAAGCTTTTGCTGTTTGGTTATGGATAACTTCCACAGACCAGATAAAATCATCTAGTCTTGGGAGTAGGCTCTCATTTTATGAAAAATAACACAACAGAGGTAATAACTCTGTTTCTATACTTACTTATATACTACATGCACTTCTCATACTTGGGTGAAATAGAGGAAAGGAATTCAGCAGCTGTACAGAATAGCACTAAGAGCAGACACTTACCGCATGCTCGTTTATTCACTTAGCATGTACTGGGTGATTAATGTATGACAGGCCCAAAGTAGATTGAAGGTAACAAGAGAATAGGGCAGCATTAAATGATACAGTGGAGTCTAGACTTAATGACCATAGCTTGCCGCTAGTGCTGTAGAGGATGGTGGAGAGCCTGGGTGGGATAAGGGATGCGGAGAAGGAGAGGAAATCTCTGCTTTTGGTTGGCTAGGTTGCTAGAGTGGCAGTTGAATTGTCTTTGGCTTCTGGATCTCCTCCCCACTTACTCCCAGATTGGCTTATCCGTCTTTGTTATCTGACAACACCCATATGTGCCTTTCTCCAAAGGCATCATGTTTAGTTCTGGCTTTGTACCTTTATATGATTTTCTTTCTTCCAAGATTACCCTGTTTCCATCCCTGCTTGCGAAAGTGCTGCATGCTCCCTCAGAGATTGGGTCACATTGCCTGCCCTTTATGAAGACCTTCACTGTTGTTTTATGCTGTGAGTTCTACTTAAGTGTGTTTGAGGGTAGGCATAGCATTTGATATTTGTGTCTGTTTGTATTCTGTGTCCAGGATGATTGATTGATAAAGGCCTAATTGAGTTCTGCAGTGTTCACATTTAGAATGCTTTAAAACAATGCACTGGTGGCTTTTTAATTGAATTTTCAAATTTTACTTTATTATTTTATGTGTATGGGTGTTTTGCCTGCATACAAGTCTTTATTCTACTTGGGAGCCTGGTGCTCACAGAAGCCGGAAGGTATTGATTCCCTGGGCCTGGAGTTACAAATGGTTTTGAGATGCCATGTGGGTGCTAGGAATCAAACCTAGATCTTCTGGAAGAGCAGCCAGTGTTCTTAATTGAAAAACCATTTCTCCAGCCCCCTAAATTAATCTTTTTTAAAGAGAGATCTATGTAGCTCTGGCTGTCCTGAAACTCACTCTATATATAGATCAGGCTAGCCTTGAACTCACAGAACTCCTGCCTCTTCCTCCTGAGTGCTAGGACATGCGCCACTACTTCCCCATTAAATTAGACTTTTGTTGTGTGATTACTGTAGGTCCACATGTAGTTCTAAGGAACAATTGAAGAAGATTCCTTGTATCCTTTATCCAGTTATTCCCACTAGTGTCATCATGTAAACTATAGCCCAGGTAGCCAGGCTGGTCTCTAATAGTGAAGGATAGCCTTGAATTCCTGATCCTTCTGCCTCTACCACTTAAGTGTCTGGATTACAGGCATATATCATCATACCCAACTTGCCTTGTTTTTAATATGTTTATCTTAGTCACTTTGAATATTTGAAGTGACTTTCTATATGTATTTTTAGGCCATTTATATGTAACATAATTATCACTGTATTAGGGCATACACCTGCCAGTTGACTTTTGCTTTCTGGTTTTCTTTTTCAGACTTGTGGATTTCAGGAACATTTAAACTTTTTTCTCATCTTGCTCTATACTGTTTTGGGGTATAATTCTTTTTTTTTCTTTTGATTTTTAAGCACTTTTCAGGGGTAGAGTGGGATAGGATAGGAAGGAGCAAGGAGACCCAGTCTCTCTCTGTAGCTCAGGCTGGCCTAGAACTCACTGTGAAGACCAAGCTGACCTTGACCATCCTCTGGCCTCCTGTCCTAGTGCTGGAGTTGTTATTGGTGAGCACCACCCTTGCTCGGCTCAGAACTTCCGTCATTGTTTTAAGATAGGTCTGTGAAAAATTCCTTTCTTTTCCTTTATGTGATACTATCAGTTCCCTTTAACTTTCTCTTCCAGTCCATCAAAAGCACTTGCTTTCCCATCTGGGCCTTGTGGTTCCAGGTAAGAAAATTGCTCATTTAAGTCACCTTTCCTCTGTGGCTTTCTTGTCTTTCATTCTTCTTAGAGCTTTTTCTTTTGTTTTTATGTTTTCTGATGCTTGTACCTTTTGGTATGGATTTCTTTGGGTTTATCCTGTTTGGGAGTGCACTTAGCATTCCGAATCTTTAGCTTTATTCTATTGTCAAATTTAGGGAGCTTTCACCATTATTTTTTGAGTACATTCTTAGCCTAATTTTTCTGTTCCCCTTCCTTGTCAGACTGACAGCTTGAGCAGTAGCTCTTGTTTAAGAGTGCCTGTGATTTGCCAGTTGTTCTTCAATCTTTCTGCTGTTCTGGTTGGATACTTTGTGCTACTCTGGCTTCCTGTGTATTTCCTCTGTCCCTGAAGGCACCCACCTACTTTTTATATTTTTCAGCTTTTTAAATTTCCATTTGGGTCTTCATCTGCTACTTATTTGCTTAGGATTTTTTTTTAACTTGTTTAGAGAGTCTTTATAATTGTTGAAGCATTTCTGTCAAGCTATTGTAAAATTGGTAATTTTAGTACTACTGTTGTTCTTTTAGTTTGAACTCTACATTTCTTGCACTAGTATGTGTGTGTGATTAAAATCTGGATATTTCCATGTTCTCTGATATGCTAGTTCTTTTTTAAGCTTTCTGTTTTCACTGGAGTTTGGAGGGGGTGTCACTTCAGCAGAGGAAATGAAGGAGGAACATTAGTTACTACCTTGTTGTCACTAAGAGGATTCAGAAGGCCTGCCATGGTGACACAAACCTTTAATCCCAGCATTCATTAGACAGAGGCAGGTGGATCTCTGTGAGCTCAAGGCCAGCCTGGTCTACAAGTAAGTTCCAGGACAGCTAGGTCTGATACATAGAGAAACTCTATACCCTGTCTCGAAAAACAAAAACAAAAAACAAGCCAAAAAGAGAAATCAAAAGTACAGGCTCACCGAGCAGGTGAGGTGGTATGGAAGGACTGGTGCCTTGTTAAGCTGATGTGGATGAGAGCTCTGGCTCCTCCTGTTGTGGTTCTAGTGTGAAATGTCCCCTGTAGGTTCAAATGTTTGATCATTTGGGCCATAGCTAGCAACACAGTTTGGGAAAGTTGTGAACTTTTAGGAAATGGAGTCTCAATGGAGAAAGTTGGTCACTGGGGTGGGCCTTGAGACTTTATAGCCTGGTTCTGCTTCCTATTCATAGGCTGCATCTTGAGTGTGGGTGCATTGTGACCAGCTTGCCTTCTGCTTCTTGACACCGTGCCTTTTCTCCCTGTTGCCATGTGTTTCCCACCACACTAGACTGTGGTCTTTCAGATCTATAAGGCAAAGTAGGCCCTATTCTCTCTTAAGTTGTTTTATGAGAATATTTTATCACAACTGCTGACTTTGAGTTGTGGAGTGCTGCCCTGGTGATGAGGATTTAGTGTCTGGTTACAGCCTATGAGTGTAAAGCCCAGCCTTCTTACCTCAGTTCTTCTAGGTGTTTGGTGTAATTTCTTCTTAAAACCACTGTCTTGCTGGACTGTCTCTTTCCTAGTCCCCTGGATGACCCAAGCGGGCTTCAGTTGGGACTTTGTTTCTGCCTGTTTGCATTTCCAGGTTGTTGGCATCATCTGCTTCAGATCTGGGGTACAAGGGGCAAAACAAGTCACAGAGACTTCTTATTTGCTTCTTATTTGTGCTGCTGTTCTTCTTGTACTTAAACTGGTGGCCTGCCTGCCACCTCTTTCTAATTCTTTAAAAGTGATCTTCCCCAAGCTTACCAGATCAACAAATAACAGAACCTAGGCTTCTCATGTTTATGCGTGATATCCCCCATCTTTATGTATCTATTTTACTGTTAGAAAACTATATCCCCTGGAGAGTTAGTATTATACATTCCTGTCTAACATGGAGTAATTTTTAGTGCATAAAAATATGAATTGCAAGAAAAAGAAAGTTACCATATATAATTTTTATCTTAAAAGATTTTCGTCTTGTATATTGGTTTCTGTGTGCTTACTCCAAGCCTTCTTATGGACTAGATACCAGGTTGTTGTCTAGGGACTATATTTTGACTACAATTGCCTGGTACTAGTTGCTTCTTTTGAAAACAGAATTTAGTTACTTTTAAAATTGTGCCAATGTGTTTGTATACAAGCCCACAGTGTACATGTGGAGGTTTGAGGACAACTTTCTGGAGTTTGTTCTCTTCTTCTACCATGTGGTTCCTTGGGATAAATGGATTGAACTCAGGTCATCAGACTTGGAGGTAGGTACCTTTACATACTGAGCTGTCTTACAGACCCACTTCCTTTTAAAACATTAAGCCAGTGATTAGATATCCAATTTAACTTTCCTCCTGATGTTTTCCTTGTATTTTTATAGGAACATCTGTAATATTTTTAAGGTGTATAGAACAAAAGTAATGTGAGTTGAGAGGACAGCTCTGACTTAAGGTGATCTGTTTTTTCTTTGATTTTTTTTTAAATTCTTCTAAGTTCTTAGAAATTATAAAATAATTGGCTTGGAGGGATGGCTTACAGGGTTGAGGCACTTGTCTTCTATCTAGGTGTCCTGAGTTTGATCCCTAAGACCCCTATGGTGGGAAGAGAGACCTGACTACCATAATTTGTCACCTGACCTCCATACATACATACTCATCCTCAAATAAGTAAATAAATACAGTAACCTTTAAAAATTACCCAATAATTACATTTTTATAAGAATAATTTATAAGTCATTGTCATTTTTGACTTGTTGAGGACACACTATTTTGGGGTTTGTAAAGCTCTCTAGGCATAGTGTTAAGGATTGAGCCTGAAGTGTCCTCCACAAGCTCATGCTTTGAATGCTGGGCTCTCAGATTGTGCTATTTTGAAGGCTCTAGAGCATTCTCCAAAAGCTGGTAGAAGCAGATCAGTAGAGGAGGGCCTTTGGAAATTAGACCTACTTCTAGCTCTATTTGATCTTTCTGCTTTCTGGGAAACCTGCTGGGAGCCTCTGCCGCATGCTTCCGCTACTTTGACCTCTACTATACTAACTCTGTTGTGCTAGATTGCAGCCTTCTGTAGCTACATCTGAAACAAACCTTTCTTCTCTAAGTTGTTTTCTGTCCTGGGTCCAAACACTAGCAGACACTGGAAAAGACCTTTCTGGAAATCTGAGAAATGATTTGAAGACTATTCTTTAGGCCCAGTTCTTGATAGATTTTTGTGTCTTTAGCAGTTACCATTTGTTTTCGGTTTTCTGTTTGCTTGTTTTTCCCACTTTCCTTTACAGAAAGGAATGGTTTGCACTGATTGGTGGTGCCACGTGCACACTTAAGTTACTAATTGTTTTTGGAATTATATAATTTACTTGGTAATTTATTGTTCAAATTGATGAGTGGGTAAGCAGTTTTTGGAGTTTTTTTTTTTGTTTGATTTCCCTTTTTTTGTTTTTGAGATAGGGTCTCATTGTGTAGCTTTAGCTGCCTTGAAACTTGCTATGTAGATCAGGCTAGCCTTGAACTCAGAGATCTGCCTGCCTCTGCCTCACAGGTACTGGTCAAAGACATATGCCACTATACCTGGCAATTTTGGGGAATATTACAGCTCTCATTTTACAATTCCTAGGAATCTGTGAGTTATTAGCAAATACTAGTGTTACCTATTCCTGTGTATAGCAGATGCCCTAAGAGGGTAGAAAGGCTACACTTCTAATAGTGAGGCCTGACTACTTTGGAGATTAAAGTCCATATTCTGTTTGTATTAGAGGGGAAGAACTTTTAATTATTTTTAATATTTTTATGCAAAGAAAATACAATAGAAGCATAAGAAAACTAAAATAGCAAGGTGGTGGTGGTGTACGACTTTAATTCCAGCACTAGTGAAGCAGAGGCAGGTTGATTTCTGTGTGTTCAAGGCCAGCTTGCTCTACAGAATGAGTTACAGGATAGCCAGGGCTACACAGAGAAACCCTGTCTCAAGAAAGCAAAACCAGCCAACCAACCAAACAAAAAACCCTAAAACAGCATTGCCACTGGCGATAGAGATAGTGTGGCAAGATGTTCTCTGATCTGTAAGTTGGGAATGAGAAAGTGGACAGAAGAGTGGGCCAGTTGTAGACAGAGAATCTTTGAACCAGGCTGGGAATTCTTTGAGGAGTATACTTTGGGACATTTCAGGGCATGAGATGGAAAGAAAAGAAGCTTTTGTCTGAAAGTGCTTTCAAATGAGAACAGGTTTGCAAAACTGGCAAACTTATCAGCTGATTCTTATCCTGTGGTGAACTGTGACTTCAGAAGGGAAAGACTGAGGGGAACGGGTGCAAAAGTCAGTTTCAGCAGATTGGAGTGCAGGTTATTGATAATTGAAAATGTGACTGTAAAACACAGTAGATAGCATTGGTTGTGTGCCAAGCATTGTTTTAAGTAATCTACTTACATGAACTTGTTTGGTCTTTATAAGATTAAAGGATAGGTTAAGTGGTGGAGCTGATTTTCCTTGTCACTTTTTTTTAAAATTATTTAATGTGTTTGAATGTTTTTTCTACATGTATGTCTGTGTACCATTTGCATGTCTGGTACCTGCTAACGCCTGAAGAGGGTATCTGATTCCCTAGAACTGGAGTTACAAGTGGTTATGAGCTACCATGTGGGTGCTGGGAATTAAGTCCTGGTCCTCTAGAAGAACAGCCAGTGCATTTAACCTCTAAGGCAGCTTTCCAGTCCCCTTGTCATCTTTTAACATGTCAGTCTTGCTCCAGGTTTATGGATTTGGCTACCAAACTAGATTGCCTTGCTAAGATAGCCTGGGCAAGGTTGAGAGGGACTTTGAAGGCCAGGGAGGGGTTTCAGACAGGGATTCATGTGGTCCACCAGGTTGGTCATGGTCTTGCTTGTATACACGTCTGACTTTGAACTCCTGGTCTTCCTGTCTCCATCTCCCAAGTGCTGGGATGACAGATTCGTGCTGCTACACTGGCTTTGAGAGGGCCTTTGAAATACCAAGTAGAAAGTGTGTGGATGTTGGGAAGCGTGAAGAGCGCTGAAGAGATTGACAAAAACATTTTAATGATATGGTTGGAATTCATCTTGAGTATACATGGAGATAAATGCATAATTGTTATTTCAAAAGACCATAGGTAAGAAATGAGGCCCCACGTGACTGCAGGAATATTCAGATGCATTTTTAGAGAAGTAATCAGGCATTATCAATGGATGAAAGAACATTTTGACACTTGACCTCTAAAAAGATACCATTCTTAATAATATGGAGGAAAAGAGTGTTATAACTAGAGCAATTAATTTTTTGAGTTTTCTTTTTCTGTTCAGTGCTGAAAATTGAACCCAGAGTGCTTACTAGGCAAACACTGTCATTGAATTACCACCCCATCCCTCAGGGAATATCTCGAGACATGTCCAGTTCTGAGTGCCAGAGAATGATTCCAGGTGGACTTTACTGCAGGTGCCATAGTTGAAGGACTGGACCTTGTTGGGAAAGGTTAAGTTTGGAGCTTTAAGATAGAATCTTTAACCTGGAAATGAAAATAGGGAGAGGTTGAGAAGGCTCAGGCATAAATCTAAGGGAACACCCACAGTTGGGACCCACAAGAATGAAAAGATTGAACACATTTTTATTTTCTCCTGTGGGCCAAGTACTATTACTGCAGAGCGAACAAAGCAGATGCTTTCTGTCTTTGTCGGTCATGTGATCCAATGAAGCATACAGAGTTAGAAGCAAGTAAGTAATAGAGAAATGGCATCTCAGTGGAGCCCCAGAAGTCAAAAGATTTTCATGTAAAGGGTAGTAATAAGAGGATTCTCAATAAGAGGATTAGTATGTGTAGAGGCCGTGGAGCAGGAGAGGACATGATCTGTCTATGGAATGGGAAGATGTGTGTGGCTGAAGGGCATGTATCTGGGAAAGACAATGGGGTAAATGGGAAATTGTCATGTACTTTATGCTCAAAGTTGGTGACTGTCTGAGCATAAAGAGTGAACTTGACTATGCTTACTGAGAGCAGTAGAGGATTTCATTTGCTAGAGAAGCCAGAAGAAAAAACTGAGTCAGGGTGGTGGTCTGTAGTAAGGAGGGCCTTCAATTTGTGATCCTCCTGCCTCAGCCTACAAGGTCAGAATTACAGGCTTCTAACGCTGTACTTGACTCAGAAGTCAGTTTTTGTTTTCAAAGTGTGATGCCCTACGTTTTAAATATTTATAATTTAATCTCAGATCTTGGGGTGAGAGGGAGGGAAGGTATAGTTCTGCACAGGTTGACAGTCTGAAAGTTGCCCCGAGGAAAAGACTTGGTGTGGTCAGTTGGTTACTGTGAGAGGGAGAGTAATTTGTGGATCTAGGAAGGTAAAGGGAAGGTAAAGGGATTTAATTGTATTCTTGAAAGTCATTCGGAAACTAATGGAAACCAGGTCCTTTTAGTTTTTCTGGGTTTTAAAATTACCATTGTGTCTAGAACCTTGTAAGTATACATTTATGGAGTCACAGTGTTTGAATGTCAATGAAAAGGACTAGCTGTATAATCTGAGTTTAGAATGACATAAAAAATGAGTTCCTTTATTAAAAAAAACTGTTAAAAATTTCAAGACGATAACAGATTGTTAAACCAAATGCAAAATTCCTTCTAAGATGGAGCCCTACCTACGTGGCTGTATATTTTATGGGTCTGTAAGGTTTGTCCCAGAAGGAAATTTTAGAATTCATTTAGTACAGGAACCTCCTTTTATAGAAGAGATGTGTAGTATTATGCATAACTAGATGTTGGTGATTATTATAGACTTACACATTAAAATATGCCTTTAGATGGTTTGCCACCCTTAAGTCTGTAGGAATCCTGAGACTATAATTACCTGCATGTGTATGTTTTGCTTGCACCTGAGTGTGAGTGCATGTGTACCTGAAAATAATGGAGTTTTACATCTTCAGTGAGGCAGTGTCTCTCAGTTGAACCCAGAACTCACCGTTAAGACTAGTCTAGCCAGCCAGTTTTCTGGGGTCCCCTGTAATTGCTATTAGTGTCCCATAGTGAGTGTAGAAATGACAAGTGGGTAAAATAAGTAATTCTAGAGAAATTTATACTAAGATATTTCTTAGTTATCTAACAAATTTTTGATGTTGTTTGTTTTTGTCATGGGATTAGGAGTATATACGTAGTTCAGTAGTAGAGAAAGACTTTGGGTCCAGTATCTAATGTCTAAATAAACAGACAAATTTTTCCATAATTACTGCCTGCCCTGCTGATAAATGTGCTGGTTTCTGTCTTATTTCCTTGCAAATTCTGAGAGGTCAGAATTTATTGGCCATGCATACGTGAGAGCTGTCTGTTTACTTCACTGAGATTCACAGAATGAAGATCAGCAAAAGGCCCTTGTAGCAGTGGTGATGGTATCTCTCATGGTATCAGAGGATGGTGTCTGTGTGTGTGACACATACCCTGTTGTCTATAGGACACATGGGAGAATAGCCAGCTAGCATGTATGCTGTTGAACACCTGTTAATAGGGGGTTTTCTATTTTTTTTTTTAGTTAAGCTAATTTTGGCAGTAATTAGTTTTTTTCTTCTGCTAAATCACTTTAAACTTAGGTAACATTAGTTGTGACTGCTGATAGAAATACATTGAAGCAGCTAGATGATTAAGTATGATTCATAGTTTTATCACTTTAAAATGTGAATGTTGACCCTCTTAATAGTTACTTTGGGATACTCAATTTTGTTTTATTAGTTGTGCTAATTTGTAGACAGTATTGCAAATTGAACCCCGTCTTTCAACATTAGGCTCAGGTGGATACATTGGATAAACAACTTAACAAAATATCTAGAAAAGTATGAGTAAAAATTGACAAGTGGGTGAAATAAGTAACTCTAGAGAAATTTATACTATGATGTTTCCCAGTTCTCTAACAAAATTTTGATGTTTGTTTTTGTCATGGGTTCATTAGTAGAGAAAGACTTTGGGTCCAGTATCTAACATCTAAATAAACAGTTTTTCCATAGTTACTGCCTGCCCTGCTGATTGGGTGGCTTGTTTCTTATTTTCTTGTAAGTTCTGAGAGGTCAGAATTTATATGCATACTTGAGAGCTGTGTGTTTAGAGATTCGCAGAATGAAGAGCAGCAAAAGGCCTTTGTAGCAGTGGTGTGAGTAAACAAACTACTGTTAGTGAGCGAAAATGGGGTACAGCAGCTTCTGTCTACAGAACTGCTGTGCATAGAGATAGTGCACTTTGTTGGAAATAAGAGCCAGTGAGTGGTTAAGGAATATGGTTTCCTTTTACCATTGTACTTACTGTGTGCAATTGCCAGCTGGAATGCTAAATAAAACTTTTAATTTTTGGCTGTCATTAGTAAAAATCTCCTTCCTTTAAATACCAACCCAAGAAACTCAGACTCTTGATGTGCATACCTATTATTTCCACTGCTTGACATAGACACAGTACTGGAGTATTCTTGGTTATACTTCTGTTTACTAGGTGGCTTTGAAAAAGTACACAGTATTTTACAGATGAAAATGACAGGTAATCTGACAGTCATTTATGGACTCTGTAATGGGTAAGTTCAGGGTTAGATCACTGGTGGTAGACAGATGATAGATGACTAAGACTTAGTCTAACCTGTCAAAGATTAGAGGTAAAAAAAAGTTTAATTCTTTTACCTTAGTCATTTGTCTGATAGTGATTAAACACTTACTGCTTTAAGCCAGGCACTGTGGTCTGCACTGCAAATTCAAAAATGCCTTCCAGGAATTCAGTCAAATGGGTAAACTTGACATATAGAAATACCACTGCATGTTAGCATTGATGAAATGAAATTGCTGTGGAGAGGCAGATAGTAGGGTGAGTCCCAGCAAGCATGTCAGCCACTGTAGCACTAAAGCTACATTAGGTAAGCAGAGGTTGTTGTCGGCCTCATCTTTTTTTTTCTACTTGTACTTTTTTTTTCCTTCAAGACAGGGTTTCTCCTGCCTGCCCTCTGCTTCCTGAGTGCTAGGATTAAAGGTGTGTGCCACCACTGCCTAGCACAGAGGTTCTTTCAGATGGAGGAAATAACAAATAAATATGTAGTTGGTATTTTCTTTTGACTGTCAGCCAGCTCCCAAATAAAGACATGGAGACTTATTATTAATTATGTGTTCTTGGCCTTAGGTTAGGCTTGCCCCACTAGCTCTTTTAATTTAATTTAACTTGTTCCTATTCACCTGTGCTTTGCCTCAAGGCATTTCCCCTTCCTTCCTTCCTTCCTTCCTTCCTTCCTTCCTTCCTTCCTTCCTTCCTTCCTTCCNCCTACCCACCTACCTACCTACCTTTGTAATCTTGGCTGATACAGAACTTGCTATGTAGACCATACCGGCCTTGAACTCTAAAATCTTCCTGCCTCTTTCTCCTGGGTGCTGGAATTAAAAATGTGTAGTACCATGCCCAGTTTAAAAAAAGATTTATTTTTAATTATGGTACAGGTATATGTGTACACATGTGCAGAGAGGCCAGCAGAGGCCAGATGCCTCAGATCCTCTGGAGCTGGAGTTACATGCAGTTGTGAGCAGACTGATGTTTAGGGCTGGGGACTGAAACCCAGTCATCTCCAACTTTACCCTCAGAGCCCCTCTCCAGCCCCTTAACATATGTTTAGAAGGCAGCTTACTCTGTGCACATCTGAGAGTTTATAAAAGTGAGGAAGTGAGGGAAACCAAATTATTGGAACAAGGAATTCTCATGGTGTAGAGACGGGAAGATGGCAGCACCATGTGGGCACTAGGAATCAAACCATAAGTTCTCAGGAAAAGCAGCCCTCACTGTTAACTGCTGAGCTCTCTTCAGTCCCTGGAGTTCCCCTCCCTGCTTTTAAGGTTTAATTTAATAGCTTTATATTTTATTGCTATACAGAGAAAAAGGAAGCCTGATTTTTAAAGAGTTAATAAGCACATCCTCATAAAAGATATGAGAAAATTGGACAGGTTGCCTTCCAAGATGAGGGTTACCCTTCAAAGCAACTGACTAATAGTGGCCTAATTGAAATCTAACTAACTTAAGAAGTACGAAATGTATCTCTGTTCATTTAACCATTATTTCAGTAAATATTAAGAACTTTGATCCTATTATATATTTTATTATTTTAAAATTTCATTTACTTTAAATTTTTGAATAGGAAACATCTTAACTTTTTGAGCAGCATCTCCAAGTATTCATATTTAGGTGTGCCCTGGTTTCTTTGAAGTGGATGGAGTCAGGCAGTTTTAGCATCTCTGTGGGCCACCCCCCCCTTCTATCTCACACCAAGAGGAAATTAGTTATAGTTCTTACAATCTTGTGTTTATTAAAAAATTAGTAATATGTTAGAGGGAAGTGTTTTAATAGTAGGTGCTGTGTTTAGGATCATAGGTCCCCACAGTATCAGTTGTGTGTATGTGCGCGTGCACACGCATGTACTCCTAGGGATTGAACCCAGAGGCTCACACATAGTATTCAGACTTTCTACCATTGTGACTACAGCCTCAACACAAATACTTGAGATCTTTTTCTTGTTTGACCACTTAATTTTTAATTTCTTCCTATTGTTCTTACTACTTTCTATAGTATAATCTAATTTCACTGTGCTTATTGATTGTGATGTTCTACTTTTATACAATGTCAGCACTTCAAACATATTAATATTTCTTTAGTTTACTGATGTGTGTTAAGTCCCTAGAAGTGTATTTGGCACACACTAATTAAATGAACCAGTTTCCTTTGGCTTTAAGTAGTGTTGGTAATTTCTTTTGGGGATACTTAGTGAGCTAGCTATTCAAAGCTTAGAGATGTTTTTGGTTTTGGCAGTGTGGCAAATGTGAAATTAAAAAATTTGGATGAAGATATATATTATAAAACATTAAAAATACTGGGCTAGAGAGATGACACAGGGGTAATTGCACTGGTCGCCTTTCCAGAGGACCTGAGCTTCATTGCCAGCATCTACATGGCAGCTTACAACTTTTGTAACTCTAGTCCCAGGGAATCTGATGGTATTCTGACATACATTCAGGAAAAATATTCACATATATAAAAATAAATCCAACTTTGAAAAAAATTGGGGTATTTGAGATATTTTTTTAAAGTTCATTGTTGAGCTGACATTCAGAGAGTGTTGACCTCAGAGAAGTAAGCCTGTCTGTCTCCCTTGCTCCTCTGCTGATGTTCTATAGGGCTAGAGAAATGTTTACAGAGTACCTACCCATGGAGGGCTGAACAGTCCAAGCACTGAGCAAGATGAGAAGATACAGGGGCCTTTGTGTATACCTGGAATTCCTTTAAGGATCAGTGAATAAACTAGGAAGAGATGCAAACCCGTTCTAGGGCACAGGGATTAGAAGTGAAGGGTGGGGAAAGGAGTGTTTGTTACTTTTCTTGTTCCTGTATCCACACTACTGACAGAAGGAAATTGAGGGAGGATTACTTGGCTCACAGTTCAATCTGTTACAGTGGGGAAGGCATGGTAACTATGAGAGATCATGTGACTTAGTTTTTTTTTAATGATGAGTGACCAGAAAGTTGGGTACTTGGACAGGTACTAGAAGCAGATATAACTTTCAGAACCTGTCCCAGATTCCCACTTGTGCTAGTTAGGCCACAAGATCCCAGGTTCCACACCCTTAAAGCTGGAGACCAAGTGTTCAAGCACAGGAGCTAGTGGGGGACATTTCAGACTCAAACCATAACAGGTTGTTTGTCTTATCTTCTGTTCACTGGGAGGGTGACATGGAGAGAAATTGAGAAATTATTGCTATAAGTCCACTCCAACTGCATTTGAAGTCGGAGTTCATTGAATGGTACAAAAAACCCAAACCAAAATTTTAGTGGAAAGTGGTCTCAGGTTGTTAGGACTAAGAACCAGTCAAGCAAACCCCTTGTTCATTCCTTTCCCCCTTTTATTTCCCCTCTCTTATTTCCTTATTCTGTTTTCCTAAGACTTCCCCTCTCCTCCTTTCTCCTTTCCTATAGTGTCACAGTCTGGCCTTGAATTCCCTTATAACCAGTGCTAAACATTGAACACTTGATCTTCTGTCTCTTCCCATACCTACTAGGATTACAGGCATGCTTAAGATAGCCCCCCTTTCTTCAAGAATGCAGGAATATAGACTTAGGTATGGACTTAGAAAGTAGAAACACGAACTCACAATCTAAAAAGTAAAAAAAAAAAAAAACAAAAAAACCTTGAAGTCGGTGATTTAATCAGAGCAATGAAAAATATAATCAAATACTCCAAAGTTATAGATATGCTGTTCAGATATCTATAATAAAATATCTGATATAAAATAATAAAAAATTTAAATTAAAAAAATTTTTCTCGAGGCAGGGTTCTTGTTCATTCCTTTTCCCCTTTTTGAGTTGAGTGCTGGGATTAAGGTGTGTGCTGCCACAGCCCATAAATACATATTTTTAAAAAGATGTATTTATGTGTATGTGTGTGGTAGTTTGAATGAGAATGGTCACCATAGACTCATGTGTTTGAATGTCTGATTTCCAGTTAGTAGAATTATTGGGAAGGACTAGAAGGGTGGTCTTGTTGGAAGAGGTGTGTCCCTGGGGGAGCTCTCTGCTGTCTCTCAGCTACTGCACCAGCACTGTACCTGCTTGACTGCTGCTATTGTCCCCGCCATGGTGATTATAGACTTGCCCTCTGAAACTAGGAGTGAGCCCAGTTATAAGGAAGTATTTGGTCTTTGTGCTGGCTAGTTTTATGTCAACTTAACACAGGGAATAGTCATCAGAGATGAGGGAACATCAATTGAAAAAATGCCTCCATAACACCAGGCTGTCAAAATTAGTTAGATTACCTGCATTCAGTAAGGTGTAAGGAAAAAAAAATAGTAGACAAATTTGGTTTTACATTTTAAAAGTCTACTACTAATTTAATTATCCATACAAGCAGTTTAAATGTTGTTTCCCTTGCTTTTGGTACCTAGATTGAGCCCAGGACCTTATAGTAGGCAGTGCTCTGCCACTTAGCTTTAAGATACAGAAAGTGAATTTATTAAATCTTTCATGGTTAAGAAAAAAACTATTCAACTTAGAGTAGAAAGGATATTTTTTGATCTGATGAAAGATAATTATCTTAGTTACTTTCTACTGGGTGACAAAGCACCAAGACCAATGCAACTTACAGAAGAGTTTATTGGGAGCATAGCAGCTGGCAGACATGGTGCTGATGCAGTAGCTGAGAATTTGCATCCTTATCTGCAAGTTGGACAGAGGCAGAGAGAACTAATGGCATGGGCTTTTGAAACCTCAAAGCCCACCCCTGGTGACACACCTCCTCCAGCAAGTCCACACCTCTTAATCCTTCCCAAACAGTCCCACTAACTGGGGACCAATTTTCAAATACATGAGTCTGTGAGAGCCATTTCACTGAAGCCACCGCAGATCTCTATGAAAGGCCTCCAGCAAGTATCATACTTGATAGCAAGACATTCATAGTATTCTCTTAGATGTCAGCAGCCTAGCAGCCATAACTGTCCTTCATCTCCAGCATTGCATTACATCTCTTCCGAAGACCCTGGGCAAGAGAAGCCACCAGGCTGAAAGAAATAACCAAGCCATCATCCTTTAGAGTCAATAGGAATACTTTCACGGAAAATTCAAGTCTACACAGAAGTTTTTCAGATTTGTAATAGTTTACTAACTTGTTTTATATAAAATTACAATAGTAAAGTCAGTTTTGTTACTCTAAATAGCAACATACAATGAAAATATAGTTTATATCGGAATAGTGAAAAAAATTTCCTAATTTAAGAAGGAATGTGTGTCTTTGGATTGTGTTATGTCTGCTTTTCATGCTATAATAAGTAAGGTAAGCTGGCTTTAAGAGAGCAGAGACTTAAGTTGACTCATGATTTCAGAGGTCTCAGTCCACAGTTGATTGTCTTTATTGATTGGGGCATGTGGAAGCAGATCTGGAAATGTGTGATACAGCTGGAAAATAAAAAGAGAAATAGAAAGGGACCTTAGTCCCAGTACCCCTAGAAAGGCACTCTCCCTCTATGACTACTGCCTCCAACTAGTCCCCTTTCTTAAAAGGTTCCACCACTTCCTAATAGCAAAACTGACTCTTGTGATCAAGATTTGCAGTGTGGGTCATTATGACAATATTTAAGATCCAAATGATAGCAGGCAGGCAGGGCAAAATTTTAAGAAAAGTTATATAAGTAAACCAAAAGACATCATAGTCATTCTAAAGATATTTTTGGAATATAATCATAGAGGAGGAAAAAGACTAATTTCTTGTGAAAGTGCCAATTAAACCATCATTAATGTATTAATTTATTGTAGTTTTAGAAAATTAATATTTTAGAAAATGATTGTTTATCCTTGTAGAACCAACAAGTTAATTCAAAATCTATTTGGAAGCAAAAAGTCAAGATTGGCCAAAATATTTTAGAAGTTAAGTGCTTACTGTATGAGATTTTTAAGAGTGTAAGACCTGGATATGTAGCTCAGTATCAATACTGTTTTAATATATGTGAAGCTCTGAGTTTGGTTCTGGTCCCTAGTATTGCCAGAAAAAAACAAAGTGGGGGGAGGGGTTTAAAATCTATAATTGGGGTACTACAGTATTTGGCACAAGTAAACAAAAAGCAAAGAAGGAAATTAAAGTATAAAACAGAATTTACTTAACTCCTGATATATGAAAGATTTAGTCTTATGTTATATATGGAAATGAAATAATCTTTAAATAGTATTTATACTGTTTATCTACATAAAAAAATGGTTTCCTTTTTTTCTTTTTTATTGAGGCAGGTTCTTTAGTCCAGGTCAACCTTGGACAGATAATACAGGCATAATAACACTACCATGTCTTCAGTGTGCGTGTGTGTGTGTGTGTGTACATATTAAAATTCTACTTGCATTGAAGATTTAATTGTGAAAGACAAAACTGAAGATTTCAGATTCAAATATTAGAAATTTTACCCCATTTTTCTTAACAGTTTTTTATTTTAATTAAAATTTATATTATTTCCTTCAGTCTTAGTTGGGGTTTTTATTGCTGTGATAAAATACTATCACCAAAAGCAACTTTGGGGGCAAAAGGCTTATTTCAGTTTAACAACTTGCAAGTCATATTTCATTATGAGGGAAGTTTGGGCAGGAACCTAGAGGCAGGAACTGAAGGAAGAAAAGCCATGGAGTGTAGTGTTTGGGGAGCGGGGCCCTGCTTTTCGTCCGGCCCAGCTCCCACACC
>LOEQ01004027.1:0-15650 GCA_001685075.1 Bramus lutescens
TTTGTGTTAAGCTTTTGCTAGATTTAATGTTTTCTTTGACCGATGAGTCTATTTCCTCTATCGTAGCTTCAACACTTGAGATTCTATCTTCCATTTCTTATATTCTTGTGTTTATGCTTGCATTTTGGTTCCTGATCATTTTCACATATTTCTCATTACAGAATTCCTTTGGTTTTCTTTATTGTCTCTATTTTGGTTTTCAAGTCTTGAATCATTTCTTTCACCTGTTTCATTGCTTTTTCATGATTTTCTTTAAAAGATTTGTTGATTTCTTCCCAGTTTTTGTTTGTCATTTCTTCTATTTCTTTGAGAGAATTTTTAATTTCCTTTTCAAGATCCTCAAACATTCTCCTAAAGTCATTTTTAGGTCATTTTCTTCCATTTCATCTGTGTTCAATTCTTGCTGTTGTAGAGCCACTAGTTTTTGGTGGTGTCATGTTCTTTGTAGTGTTGAGTGTGTTCTTACCTTGTCTACTCATTTTTTTTTCTCTGATTGTTGCATTTGGGGCTGGGTCTCTGGTGATTACTCTTCCAGGTGCTACTGGATCCAAGGCTCAGTTGGTTTTTCTTTGTGGTGCAGTTTGGGACATAGTTCCCGTCACCCTAGAGGTCTCTCGCTGCTCAGCAAGGTAGCTCTGCAACCCTTGAGGTCATTGGTGCCTGCTCCAATCAAGGTCGCTTGCTTGTGCTTGCTCCCGCTGATGTCACTGGCTCAGACCTGGTCCTGCAGAGGTCGCTGGATTGGTCCTATTCCCTTGGAGGTTGCTCTCTCAAGTCTGCTTCCACAGATGTTCCTGACTCAGGCCTGGTCCCGCGGAAGTTTGGTCCTGGTCCTGTGGAGGTCGCTGGCTTGGGCTTGTTCCCACGATGGCCACTTGCTTGGTATATTTTTCTGTCTGATATTGACTTAATTCATTTAATATGATTACTACCAGTTTTTCTGCAAACAACACAACTTCATTTTTAATGGATGTTGAAAGGTTCCATTTTGTGTGCACCACATTTTCCACAATCATTTTTCTGACGTTGGACTCCTGGGTTGGTTCTATAACTTAGCTGTTATGAACAATGAGGCAATAAACATGGATGTGCAAATATTTCTATGCTATGCTGACTTCAAGTCTTTTGGGAAAATACCCAGGAGTGGTATAGATGGGTCATATAGTTGATGTACTTTTAGTTTTTTGAGAAACTTCCATAGTGACCAAACTAGTTTATATTATAGGCAACTCTTCTATTATAGGGCTCCCTTCTCTTCAGTCTCATACCATTTATCATCATTTTTCCTTTTATTTTCTAGCAACAGAGGCAGAAAGAAAGTCAGCTGCTAGTGTGGGAACCTTGAGTTGGCTTCTGAGGAGAGGAGGAGAAGGGAGGAAAGAGGGGATGGAGTGGTGGAGGACAGGGGAAAGTGCAGGGGACAAGAGGCTATGGCTGTCCCTTGAGCAGGGTGGCTATCAGGTTGTTGTATTCCTATTATCGTTCTTTTTCTTAATAATTTAAATGCTAATTGGGCTAGGATGAAATCTCAATTTAATTTTGATTTGCATTTATATGTCGACTACTGAAGTTAAACTTGCTTTCTTTGTGTTTACTGGCAGTTTGTACTAATTATTTGAAAGCTATATGTTCATTTCATTAGTCCATTTATTGGATGAATATTTTTGATCTTCCCCTCTCTTTCTCTCTGTGTCCTATGTATGTGGTGTATGGGTACCTGTATGTGGATGTATGTGACCCTTCATATACACGAAGAGTAGAGGACATAGGATGTCCTGATAAATCACTACTGCCTTATTTTCTTGATACATGATATCTCAATAAGTTTTGTAGCCAGAAAACCACAGGGATAGTGTCCATACACTCCTTGTGTTTTATACTGCATAGGACTGGGGTTACAGGCACACAAGGTCTCATGTGACATTTTTATATTATTGCTGCAGTTTGAATTATGATCCTTTTACTCACACAGCAAGCACTCTTACTTTCTGTTTAATTGCGTATTGTTTAGTTTCTTATATTCTAGACATTAATCTGTCAGATACAGTTTGCAAGATTTTTCTCTCATTCTATCATCTGTTTCTTCCCTTGACTGATTCATTTGCAATACAGGAGCTTAATTGCATGCAGCCCCTTTTGTCAAATGTTGGCCATATTTCCTGAACATCTGGGATCTTTAAACATATGTTAGCTTTATTTTTGATCTTGTGTATATGTGTGTGCATGTTTGTGGGATTGAGCACAACAATTCAGTGTCCTTGGAAGCTGGAAGAGGTCATTGCATCCCCTGTAACTGGAGTTACAGTCAGCTGTGAGGTATCCAGCATTATTATTGAGAAGTGAACTGTGGCCCTCTTGAAGAGCAGCAGCATGTGATTTTAATAGCTGAGCCATCTCTCCATCTCCACAACTGAAGTCTTACTGAAAAAGCATATTCTTGATTTCAGTGAAATGTAGTTCAGAATAGTGAATGTAGGCAATAACATTTCATTAGAATTTATTTTGTATATAGCATATGCATACATGTGTACACATTGTGTATGTGTGTCCCTCTGTGTTACATAGCAAAATCATTCCAAATAACAATTTTTATCTGAGAAGGCGGCTCATTAATATTCAAAAAGTGAAAAATTCACAAATGTCAAAAAGTCCCTAAAATTAACAAGACTCACAAGACCCCTCCATTCTAAAAGTTGTAGAAGAGGTAACATTCCAGGGGAGGAGACTGAAATCTGTCAATCTGCCCGCAAGTTTTTAAGGCAGCTTCAAGGTTACAGTTTTTGTGAATAATGATTCCCCATGCTGTGATGGTTCTTTTCAGTGATGTCTCTGTTCATGCTTCTGTAAGTAACCCTTACTTGATGTGGGAAATCTTTCTGTATATGTGTTGCTTTCATTGGTTAATGAATAAAGAAACTGCCTTGGCCTGTGACAGGGCAAAAGAGTAGAGCTAGGCAAGGAAAACTAAACTGGATGCTTGGAGAAAGAAGGTGGAGTCAGCAGAAGCCATGTAGCCTTGCTGGAGACAGATGGAGGATGGAACCTTGCCGGTAAGCCACAGCCATGTGACAGCACACAGATTAATGAAATGCATTAAATTAAGATGTATGAGCTGGCTAATAAGAAGCTAGAGCTAATAGCTAAGTAGTGATTTAATTAATGCAGTTCCTGTGTGATTATTTCGAGTCTAGGCAGCTGGGAACAAACTAGCAGACTCCTACTACATATACCCATGTAAATAACCCCAGAATAGTCACTGCTCTGCTAAGTTGGACTTTGGTAGAATCCTTTCTTTGGTCTGTCATAGTTGCCCCTCTTTGGGTGATAGACATTTGTTCATTTCTCCGTAGGAAAACCTACAACTAGCAATCAAGTAGAGGGCAGGAGTCAACCTCAGGTATACTTCTGAGCTGTTCACCCTGCATCCTTTGAGAGAGGGTCTATCACTGATTGGAAGTTTGGTGGTTAGAGTAGGCTGCCTGTCCAGAATGCCTCAGGGTTCCCTCTGTCTCCACCTCCTCAGTGCTGGGATTACAAGTGCCCACCACCATCCCCAATATTTTTGCCTGGGTTTCAGGCATCAAGCTGGCTTCCGTGTGTTTTTAAGGATCAACTGAGATTTCTGCCAGAGTGCACTCTGGCAGAAATCAGTTGGAGATACCCTGGGAGGGGGTGCTGAGACTAAGGAAATGGTAGATTGAAAGACATGAAGACAGAAACATTGGTTAGACCAGGAATACTGAAGGTCAATACCAAACAGCCTCGAGCTTATTTCTCAACCAGCATATATATCATAGGTAAGAGGCAGAACAAAGAGCAGTTCAGTCCGCTAAACACCTCCCTGCACTGTCCTTGGGAGGAAGCTCAAACAGCTGCATTGTCTTATTCAGCTAAGCAGCTTCTAATCATTAATGAGGAGTGTCTTTGGCTGGCATACACCAGCCCAAATCTTAATAGAAAAATGTGCTCTTTCAACTGGATAAAAACACTCTTTCTATGAGCTAACACAGCCGTTACTCATAGCCCTCAAGGTTACTGGAAAAAGCAGAGCAGGCAAGCTTGAACTCAAATGACTTCTTTAAGTCAGAAATGACTCCAGATAGAAACTGAGTCACATGTGGGCTCCCACAGATATCTATCCAATACCTCCAGTTAAAATATGTCCTAAATCTTAAGTGACATGCTAGCACTGAAAATTTTCTGTTAAGTAATATTTGACATCATATCTAGTCACAATTTGACATCAATATTTTAATTACAAAATAAAGAAAATTTATGTGTATCAAGGGAAATAAAATGTCTAATGGATGCCCCTTAAAATGTACTCATAAACGTCATCTATTATTTAAATAGCTGCTGTGATTACAATGATGTTCCTCTTTTCCTTTAACTTCTGCAATTATTGGACGAGAACATTAGTAATAAATCATCAACAAATAGCACAAATATGCTTATAAATATACCTTAATTGTAATTAAACTAATCTAAGTGCCACAGTAAAAAAGAGTTCCTATATGAAGTACTACCTTATTTGGAGAGATTCAGTTGTATCTTCCCCATTATTTACATTTTTCTTGTATGTGAGGGGGCACTGTATGCATTTGTGTGCTTGTAATTCAGGTATATGTGGAGACCAGAGGTTAAGGTGGCGATGTTTTTCTTAGTTGCTTCTCCTATTTAGTTTTTCAAAACAGCATCTCTTGCTGAAACCAGAGCTCATCATTGGTCAAGTAGTTTGCCAATGGGTTCCTGGGAGCTGCCTTTCTGACTCCCCTTGGAGTTTCAAGCAGACGCTGCACTGAAATTTTACATGGGTGATAGAGATTTGAACACGGATCCTTGTGCTTGTGCAGAAGGCACATTAGCTGTTGAGCAATTTTCCCAACACACATTTTTCAATGATAACAAACTTAGCAATAAATAATGATAAACACCAATATTATAATAGAATTAGTTGCTCATTCATTCATTCATTTATAGAGGTCTTGGTATTCATGGGTTCCATGAAAAGTTATCAGAGGAGCTTTATATAAAAGAAATACTCCATATTCTCCCCATGTCTTTGAGTAATTTTTGATATTTAGATTTTTGTGAGTCTGGAATATTTTGTGTGGGGCAGTGCATTGGGAATTCTTTGTAGTAATAAAAAGAAACTGAATTTGATTAACAGAAGTGTGAAGATAATGATACTAGTGTATTACTTAAAATATAAAATAATAAACTAAACAAGGATTCAATAAAAATAGAAACCCACTTTTGCTCCAAGGACCCTGGTAGTGATAATCTAAGAGTCATTTTTTGGGCAATATTTTGGTTCCATTTTTCTGTACTCTTTGGTCTCTCCAGTAAATGTTCACTTTTCTGGAAGAGTCTGATTGCTTTGATCAGGGTCACATGGCTCCACTTTGCATAAGCAAGCAGCAGGAGCCTGATATATAGCTTTATTTGGACCACATGGGATACAGGAGTGGTTTTCCGAGGGAAGAATGAGATGCTATTAGTAAATACAGGAATAAATGTTATGAAAATAAGGACAATATTCAGAAATATGAAACTTCTAGTAATTGGAAAACAAGTCACATTTCTCTTCAATCACTATTATAAAGTAGTTAAGAGTTTTGTGCTTGTTTGTAAACTACCCATTTTATAAGGTCTCTGAGTGTGGAAGAGTTATAAAAACAACTTATTTTTTGTTTCTTGGTTTAAAACAGTAGTGCATATAATAATATATTGATATTGTGTACCTATCCAATGGTAGTTGGAGATTGGGTGAAGTTCCCTCTAATTCCCGCCACTTCTATGAGCTCTGAAATAATCTTATGAATAAAATGAAAGCCAAACTAAAAGGGAATATAAATATTTATTTATAAATTGCCTCATTGTAACAGATGATGTTTGCTGAATCTGGATCATTGCTCAAAATGAAAAGATGAAACCAACAGTTTCAATGCAGGCCCTTAGAAGTTTGGCATGCGTGCTATACCATATGCTCAGGAATAATGCACACTGCCCTCCACGTTCTTCACGGAACCAGCATCATAACCATTGCTTTGAGAGTTCTCAGAGATGCTTGTCTAACCTTCATTTGCCTCAAAAACGTTATTTGTATAATTAGGTCCACATCTGTGCTTTTGTCATTAGTCTCAACAATTAATGTGAACTATTGAGACTCAACATGATAGAAAAGACAACTGCAACAGATGCTAGTGAGCCACACTCAGGCATGAGGCAGATAGATTCTGCCTGTGTGTAAAATTTTAGATGATTATAAAAATGGTCACATCAAACTTTAAAATATCTTGGTTGCAGCTCATATATATTCATTAGAAAATACTTATTTGGATGATCTGATAGTAGAGAGAGAGATGAAGGATGCAAGATGCAGAAAGACAGCTGCTACAAGAAAACACGAGGTATCGTTCTGCTCATCCTTTCTCCTTTGTCGTACATAGATCTGTTTTAGTACTGACTACTGAATGCAAACAAAATCGATCAAGTTTCTTTTATCCCTCACAAAGCCTTCTATTAAGTGGACAGAACTGAGACAATCCCCCACTTTGTAAGGTGGTTTGCTCTTTACTATGTGTTGATCTAGATCAGAACATTGTTTTTTTTCATATGAACTGATAGAATTTTTCTCCATTTCTAACTGAAGATAGTTATGAAGTTTTACCTGCTATAGTTTCTATTTCACAGAATTGGATAACAGTCAAACAAACGTATAAATAAAACTATTTTTAAGCTTGAACTTCTTATAAATTAGTTTTTGACTCAAGGTAACAAAATATCCAAGTACTGTATTAGTAAATATGCCACCTTCTTTATAAGGTTGTTGACTGAAGAATTAAAAAAAAATGTGGCTGCCTACATTTTGGTTCTTGAACAAAAGGAAAGCTGATCTGTGATGGTCCAATCACACTAGCTTTTCTAGACCTGGCCAAAAAGGACATTTCCTGAATCGAGAGTGTGTGACCTCCTAAAAATTTACTCAACCTCTGGCCAACATGCACATAGAGGTTAAGTAAAACGAGTGCATTTGTTATAAAGACGTAGACAAATCTTTGAATTACATCCAAGTGCACTGCTGTATTTTCATGTAGAAAACTCTGAAATAACTGTGGAAATTCAGAAGCAGCTGGCACATTGTCAACCCGCGGGAAAAGCTTGTTGGATAAATTTGACAGAGGAGGAGACTCACAACCTAGCAAATATTTCATGTTGCCAAAAAAACCCTAACCCTTGAGCATAGTGACAAATTTTCTTTTGAAGTAATGTAACATATGTATATAAAAATAAATGAATAGATGTTGAGAGCAATTGGAGCTATAAAATGAGAAACTACAGTATGAACACAGTAAACAGTGTCTTTGTATAGAATAGTTCAGTCTTTGAGACCATTCTAATGAAAGGGCAGAAAGTGAGCATAATTTGTTATTTCTCTTAGCCAGGAATTTATACTGCCTATTTGAAGTCAGGGGAAAAAAACTATCAGCCAAAGATCCATTTTTTCAGATGTCGGTTTTCACCATTGCATATTGTACTCAATGATTTTTTTATTGAACTGAATTAAACAAGCAAAAGACATTCCTTGTATATATTTTTGCAAGCTTGTGTCAGGGAGAAAATACCTGAAGACTACAGAAAGGATAACTACTCATCTGTGACACATCACAACCATGCCCATTCTGTGTGAGTCCTCAGTGTAGGTTGAAAAGAATTCACACAGGGGGCAAGAAGGGAAATGATTATTATGTTTCTGAGTGCTAAGCCTGTGGGGAAAGCAAACAAGTGATGACAAAAACAAAAGTTCTACTTTTTGCCCTCTTGATGCTCCCTTCCTTGTGTCAGAAAAGAAGGAGACAGGCAATGATGCTACTAGCAATTAGTCACCAATGGTAAAGGCAAAACATGGATTCTAGAAGATTATGAAACTTAGTATTCTGAACTTTCTACGAAAACATTCCAAGGGAGCTGTAATCTGAGCTAAGAAAGAGGAAAGGTAGAATCAGTAAGTAATTAATTCGTTTACTACACAATGAGGACCCTGGTTGCAAAGAATCACATTAAGCAGTAGCTACATCAAGCGTGGGCTTGCAGGACTTCCAAGGGAATAATCAAATCTTTTTTTTTCAACATTAGATCTGAATAGAAATGTTGGTAAAGAGAATGGAAGAACCTAATTATGAACAGAGGGCAGGCATGGATGTCTTCTTTGATTACTTTGTAAAGTTTTTGAACTGCCCCTTCTGGCCTTGTGAATCATTGCAACTGCTTTACCAGAAGATACAACAAAGACTCTCGACAGATGAATCCCAAATTTCTGAAAGACACTTAAAGAAATGCTAACCATCTTTATCCATCAGAGAAATGCAATTCAAAACAACTCTGAGATTCCATCTTACACCTTTTAGAATGACTAAGATCAAAAACACTGATGATAGCTTATGCTGGAGAGGATGTGGGGTAAAGGAAACACTCCCGAGTTGCTGGTGGAACTGCAAATGGGTACAGCTACTTTGGAAATCAATATGACAATTTCTCAGAAAATTAGGAAACCATATACCTCAAGAACCAGCAATGCCACTGTTGGGTATATAACTAAAGAATGCTCAATCATACTACAAGGACATACACTCAACTATGTTTATAGCAGCATTATTTGTAGTAGCCAGAACCTGGAAACAACCTAGATGCCCCTCAGCTGAAGAACCGAGAAACAAAATGTGCTACATTTACACAATGGACTACTACACAGTAGTAAAAAATAATAGCACCCTTAAATTTGCATGCGAATGGATGGATCTAGCAAAAGCCATTTTGAGTGAAGTAACCCAAACCCAGAAAGACAAATATATACTCACTCATAAATGACTTCTAGACACAAAACAAAGAAAAAAAACCAACCTACAGTTCATGACCCCAGAGAACCTAGATAACAAAGAGGACCCTAAGAGAGACATACATGGATCTATATAGGAAGAAGAAAAAGAAAAGATCTCCTGAGTATATTGGGAGCATGTGGATCACAGGAGAAGGCAGAAGGGGAGAGGAGGAATAAAAGAAAAAAAAACAAGAAAAAAGGAATCAGGGCATGTACAGATGACTTTATCATGAATGTGAATACGTGCTTGCAGAGGAAATTGGAGTCAGGGATGTCTCAGCAGAAGGAGCTGCTGTGTCTTAGAAGAATCTCAGTGAGAAGTAGTTCTGTGGGAATGGAAGAAGGGCTAGGCTTCGAGGTAAGGGTAGATGGAATGGTTACAAATTTGAACATGGCTCATCTATAGTCAAATAAATATAGATTATATAGTTCACTTAGTTTATGCTTAATTTGAAAGAAAAACATAAATATATAATAAGCAAATTTGGTGACAACTTAAGCAATAGAGGAGAGAGTGCCCAAGCTGGCCTTGCCCTGTAGTCAGATTGATGAATTTCTTAAATGTCACCATAGAACTTTCATTCAGCAACTGATGGAAACAGAGGCAGAGATCCATAGTGGAGCACTAAGCTGAGCTCCCAGAGTTCAGTTGAAGAGTGGGAAGAGTGAGAATATGATCAAAGAGGTCAAGACCATGGTGGGGATACCCACTGAAACAGTTTACCTGAGCTAATAGGAGCTCACCAACTCCAGCCAGACAGGGAAGGAACCCAGTTCCAAACTAGTCCTTCTGAATGTGGGTGACAGTTGTATGGCTGGGGCAGACTTCATGGCCAATGTCAGTGGCATCAGGATTTATCCCTACTGCTTGTACTGGGTTTTTGGAACCCATTCTCTTTGGATGGATACCTTGCTCAGCCTAGATATAGTAGGGAGGGCCTTGGACCTTCCCCAAAGCAATGTGCCTTATCCTTTCTGAGGATTGGATGGGGGTGGGGTTGTGTGTAGGGTGAAGGGAATGGGAGAAGGGGAGGGAGTGGGAATTTGAATTGGTATTTAAAATGAAAAAAAGATAGTTTGTTTATTTTTAAAATAAATTATAAAAAAGAAATGCAGTTAAAATACAGTTTTCCCTAGTAAGTAGGATTATATAATACCCTATTAACTGTGTCTAGAAATTGCATTAAAATAATATTTTTCTTTTTATTTATTTTTCTTGTTTCTCACTATTGTTAACATTCTAGGGTTGTTAAGGAGACAGAAGAGAAATTTTCAGAAAAAATGCAAATGTTGTAATCACTGCTACCAGGCCAACAGTCTACTCGCTCCCTTAAGGAGAGAGACCCTGGAACTTGGTCTGCCTTGTGAGACAGAGACTAGGCTGCAGCCAAGTACCTTATGAATCCCTTTAGCAAGGCATCCTTACCCACATTTATAGTTATTTGTTTCTTCTGTGTCCAAAGCTTGATTGGTAATCCTAACTGGTTCCTAAATATTCAACTAATTCATTTAAGAAGTGCCAGTACTGCATAGATGAGCCAGCTGGTTGTACCAACTCTAGGTAATTTAGAAATTGTGTTGCATTTGTTCAGCTCAGGAAGAATGCTCCCATAAAAGCTCTAATAAAACAGCTTTTAAAAATTGTTTATTCTCGCAAGTCTCACTCTGTTTACTCATTGATATGTATGGAACCAGCCAGTTCGCTCTACCATCGTCTGTTTATATCTCCAGGTGTAGAAGTTTCTCCACAAATTGATTCTCAGTTATGGGATGGGAACGTTCGTAGGACAAGATTCTAGGTCAATCCTAAAACAGCCTAGAAAGTACACTTGACACCGACCTTCCACAAATGGTAAAAGCAGTTGGAAATGGAAAGAAGTTGTATGTTCTCATTTCAGGGATATTTTTCTGTATCCACTACAAGGATAAAGTTACTCTGGACTTCACCTAAATAGCTTTTAAACCTCATTTGGGCAGGGCATTTTGGAGGCGCATATTGTCAGAGCTGCTTTCTCTGGCACTTACAGTACATCTTCTGAAGTGTAAAAAAGAATACAACCACTACAATGCCCTGAAGTTTTGGGGTCAGGTTGGTATTTGGAATAAGCGTGCCTTGCAAGGGAGAGTTTTGCAATCATGGACCGATAGCAGTCAAAAGACTTAGCCCGCTAAGTAAGGCCTATGTTTTGTCTGTGTTATTTTTCCATTTTGAAGGTGATGCAGATGAACCATGTATAACGGAGAATAGACCGTGTTACTATGCACAACCACATTCCTGTGTCTACATTCTCTCCCATAGGCATCTATTTACTTTTTGTGTAAGTGTAATGACCTCGCTTCACCAGACTGAGAACATTTCTTTGTAAAAAAATTACTTTACAACAAACATTTGGCAGATACAGAATTTCATTTCCATAAAAATGTCTCAGACTCTTGAGATGATAAATTTAAAAGTGGAGCAACTCAACCTCTGAAGCCTCCTGCACTGGAAACCTCTGGAACGACCATGTGGAAAGAGGTGTTCAACATTGAGCAGTCTTCAGAGACTCAGTTGCACAGGGACTTGGACAAATATAAAACTATATGATTTCTCAATTGGAGACACAAATAATATAAGAATCAACTAAACATCTTTGAGTAATGGGTTTTAGCTTATTTTGATATATTTATTGAGGTATGTAAATAATTTCATTTTAATATTGACTATTCCATAAGAAAATATGTCCTTCTAAAAACACAGGCAAATCTTGGAAAAATATGCACCTAGTTTGGTTTTTGCATCTATGTAAATCTCTACACCATTGTCAATATCACAGTTACTTGTGTTAGTGAAGTAATATACGTTCTGGTGGTCTAGAAATCTTAACCACCTAAAAATACATAACCCAGGATTAAAATATGAAACACTGGCTAGATTTTAATTTTTATCTGCATTATTAATATTCTGGGATAAATTACACTAAGAGATACCTTTCTTATTGCATATGGTAATGATCTGTGCAGTGGCTCTCCTCACAGCTCATTCTAAGCATTTCCTTGTATAATTGACAAGATCAAAATAGAAAATACTCCAGCTTCCTATAAGTCAGTCGCAAAGATAAATAAATAAAATAGAAAGGGTCTTATTATTTTGTATTTCATTCCTTTCACTGGTTCATCTCAGTCTTCAGACATTTTTTCTACTTTATCATTCAGAAAGTAGCATGTCGAGGACTCTCCATGAAGAAAAATTGCTTCTAAATCTTGTCAGGCAACACACAAAGAATGATTTGATTTTATGAAAGTTCAAATAGGGGGTAAGGATACAAGTGAATCAGAACTAAGGGTTAAAAAATAAAATATCTGAGGGTGTATAATCTCTAACAAGTGTAAAAAATTGTTCACTACTCTGATAGCATACTGACTTTCATATTCTTTCTCTCACAACGAAGCCGTAGTCAGAAGAGCTATGGTATTCCAGCTGTGTGTGTGTAATTAGCAGTAATGGGAATTAGACAAGTGAGCACAGAGCAAACTCATTCTTGCTTTAAGTCGTGTTTGTCAAGTGGAGATGTAAAATGAGCTGTTCTGTGAATGACTGAATGCATTGTGAGCGTATGGCAGGTTCTCAGCAGAATGGCGCCCTGGGAAGATATTTGCTTATCCTTCACATGGAACCATGGGATTCACAGTCCTCCCTCTCTCCTAATGCCTAACAGAGGGTTCGGAGACAAGCTGGCTGATTTATGACCCAATAATTTCCTCATTCATCATAAGTCAATTCTGATATGAACCTTCTTAACTGAAAGTTGCTTAATGCATTATCAGTCTGAAGTATTTTTCTATTTTGTGCTAATATTTGCTATATAAGATTATAAACTCAAAACCAGATAGATAAACCAAAAACAACAACTAATGCCGATGAAAGAGTATGTGATGAAGAAAGGATGTGGTTTATTTTTGTTGTTTTTGAGAATCTGGTGTGAGTTCAACAATAATTTAATGTTATTTTGCTTGATATTTACCAGGCAGTTTTAGAAGCGAAATTACCCCTAGTTCTTCAGCAAAGTCATAATATGGCCATGCACCTTGCCAATAATCACAAACTTGCAAATTAAAAAAAGTTATCATAGAACTTCAAATCTGTGAGACCATTCTTTGTACTGTTAACATTGGTGAGAGCTTTTTATTTACCCTTGCCATTTACATCTTATGACCTGAAGGCCAGAGGTGCATTCACTCTTAGCTCTCTCTCTCTCTCTCTCTCTCTCTCTGTGTGTGTGTGTGTGTAGGGCAGAGGACAATCTTGTACACTCGTTCTAAACAACCATCCACTTTGTTTTTTCTTTTTTTGAAACAGGGTCCTCTCATTTGTATGGAGTTCATACAGTAGACTAGGCTGACTGATTGGTAAGTCTCTGGGCTTCAACTGTCTTTGATTCCCAATGGTGGGTGCTGGGTTTACAAGTACGTATAATGCCATTCAGACTTTGCGTGAGGATTAAGTGATAAACTCATGTTCTCATGCTTGTGTGGCAACAAATTTAATGACCCTATTATCTCCATAGTGCCAAGATACTATGGATCTCCTATCCTGTAAAAACTTATTCAAGTAGACCTGATTGTTCCCATGCGTGATCACTGCATCTAAGAGACTCAGCTAGGATGTTGCTACAAATTCAACTGATGTGGGATTCCCATCTGTATGCTGCAAATATGTTTTATTGCCATTGGTTAATAAAGAAGCCAATTTCGGTCAATGACTTAACAGGATAAAACAAAGAGGGAATTCCAAGCAGGGATGGAGGAGAGAGTAGGCAGAGTCAGAGAGATTCCATGTAGCCACCAAAGAAGAAAGATGCCTGCAGGAGCTTGCTGGAACCTTGCCGGTAGGCCATGACCTGTGATGCACAGATTAACAGAGATGGGTTAATTTGAGATATAAGAACTAGCTAGCAATACATCTAAGTGATTGGCCAAGCAGTGTTTTAATTAATACTGTTTCTGTGTGATTATTTTGGGTCTGGGCAGCTGGGAGTGAGTGAGCTGTCTTTGCCTACATTCAAGGTCACCCTATTGTATATGATGAGTTTCAGAGCAATCCAGAGCTATATAGTGAAATGCTGCCTCCTCCAACCAAATCAATATTAAAATGAGAACAGAACTAAACAAAACAAAGCTAGAAAAGATAATACTCTCTCATCTTATAGTTAGTTGATGGCTTCTAGTTTATGTCCCTAATTCAGTGAAGGCTTTGCCCTGGGTCAGTACCTTCTCATTGCAAAATCTGATTGATTTCAATGTCCAGTTAGCTTAATAACATTGGTTATTTTCTTTATTCTTTTAAATATTGTATACCCTTTATGTCCTTATACATTAGTAAATTAATACTCCTGGAAATTGTCAAGTACTGTTTTATCTCTGGATTACTACATACTATATATAGTATATGACAAAGGATAAGAGTTCCTATATCCTTTCTTCCTTTACCTTAAATGTAGAGTTCATGATTCATAGTGAATGACTAGCAAGAGAAATGCCAATTATCTACAATGACTAAGTTCTGGCCACCTCAGGGGATGCTCTTCAGAGGTTATCTAGATTAGGTTGATTGAGATGGAATGTACATGCAAAATGTGGTGGCATCATGGTGGCTTTGGATCATGGACTGCATTAGAAGGAAAGTTATGAGTATGTATGTTCATTGCTTTCTGCTTCTTGAATACAGCTGAAATGTGGCCAACACCTGTCCTTGCTCCTGCCATTGTGGTTTCCCCACCCCAAGAAACAACACCCTAGAACTGAGAGCCAAGACAAGCCCTTCCTCCCTTAAATTATTCTTATCAGGATATTTTGTCACAGAAATAAGAAAAGAAACTAAGATAATATGTTTAATTTCTTCTAAAATGTTTTGCCAAAGTTTATTAGTAATCCCAGCTGTCCTTGAACTTTCTTTGCTAGGGAATATTTAATTGAATATTAATCAACTCTATAGAGATAGAATAGCAGTTATTTTAGAGATACAGGATAATTTAGGGTTTCTGTCTTTCTTGTCTATCTGTATAAATTCTGTTTGTGAAGATAATTGACACTAAATTTATTTGTTGGCCAAAAAACTTTGATAGGCTTTCATCTTCCCAGTAGTCAAAAATGACTTTTTAAAGGTCTTAGAATCTATTGATTACTCTTGCCATATTTTCCCCTTGTAAGTGTCATTAATGGGATAAGAGTCATCTACTCAAACATCTGCTCTTACCGCTCAAAGGCTCACATCAAGGGTGTGCAAGTTGATGTTTATGATTTGCTTTAATGCTAAATGAGGCAAGCATGCAATTGTGTGTGTGTGTGTGCAGGTAAACAGGAGAGACTAAAGAAAAGAGCACAAGGACACTGAGACACAAATCTGTGAGAATCCACTTTGGCTCAGTTATCATGTTGTCCACACATGTTCCTCCGCAGTTTACCAACCTTTAGTAACGTTCAATCTAAGCAATTATGCTATCAATATAAATGAATTGATTTCACAGAAATCACTCAGATTTGGTATCCTACTTTTTACATAATTACTTTTCAAAATAGTCCCCAAACGCCACCAGCAATAAGAGTAGGACTGTTATTGTTTCCCAATATCTAGAAGTATGGTAGCCACCGAAGCTTGAGAAGCACTTCTTTGTATTAACTCCTTGCTTGATACTTGCGAAAAATTACTTGGCATTAAGGTTACATAAACATTAACCACACACACACACACACACACACACACACACACACACACACGCACACGCACACA
>LOEQ01004027.1:15673-40826 GCA_001685075.1 Bramus lutescens
CACACACACACACACACACACACACACGCACACGCACACACACACACTCCTAAGTATCACCTGCTACGTTCATATGTTACTTGTATGTATGTTTTCAGAGTTGGCCAGCGGATATTAGATAACGGCTTGGTGTGGATTTCCCAGGGGCAGTCTACATTTCCTACTCCCAGCATTCCTAAGTTTCCTGTGGTTTGTTGTGTAGGGTTAAGGCCTCATGGGCTTTTCCACTTCCAGTTCGGTGTATCCATTATTTTCTCATCATTTGGATCACATGAGAGCAGTCTTGCAATAACAGTTAATGCAAAAAGAGAACATAAATTTGAAAGAGAACAGGGGGAGTATGTGGGAGGATTTAAAGAGAGGAAAGGCAGGGAAATATATTGTAATTTTAATCTCAAAATACAAAAAAGAAAAAGAAAAGCCCCCAAACCCATTAACCTCATACAGTCAAGATGAGCCTCTTATGTGAAGCACTGCCATTTGTAGAGAGAAATAAATATTTAAGTACTGGTACAGTTAATGATACAACCTAGAAGCAAGATCATTAGGCATTTTATTGACCAAATTTAGCACTAAAATTGGAGTCAGGCTGGAGAGATGGCTCAGCAGGCAAAGGCACTTGATATAAATCTGAGGATCTGAGTTCAGTTCCTGGAACCCACATGATGGATGGAGGTAGCTTGATTCTCACAATTTGTCCTCTGATCTATACACATGTGCTATATCATGTGGACGCATACATACATTATATATATNTTTACCAACCTACGCCCAGGAATTCATGTGAGAAAATCCTTAGAATTGTGTAGCTGCAAAACAGTGCTTAGGTTCAAGAAAACAAGGTTTTTAAAAATCTATTTTAGATAAAGAATAAAATAAATGAACCAGCAGTACAATAATGAGTCAGAGATGAATGTTCAGATGTCTGACAATTAGCATCTGTCCCCACTAAAACAGTATGAGTGTGAAGTGGAGAAACATGTGTACATATACACACCTGACTCATCCCTTCATCATAGCTTACCCAAGTTCACCCTAAGAGCTTGGCACTTGAGTTATTTCCAGATGTTGTCATCTTTTCACACCTAAGTAGTAAAAAGCATTATACTATGAGGTCCTAACTATTCTTTCTGTCTTGCCTGTTAAACTGAATGAGAGCTACTCTAAGTAGACATTAAAACTAGTTTCTCATGGTGAGGAACCAATAGCTATTATTGTGGGTGCTGTACCACGTTAAGATGCTTTTTTTGTGTGTGAATGACTGTTCCTGGGGTCTCCCTCTTCCCTATCAGGTCTCATGTACTTATTTTTTTTCAGGTTGAGAGAATGCAATGTGTTTATTTCATCTGCACTCACCATTATCCCTGTAATCACAGATAGTTGTGAGCAGCCTGTCGTGGACATTGTACGCTATTAAGTCTTCTGTTGAGAGCAGCGTATCCTCTTAACTGCTGTAACATGCTGTAACATTTCTCTAGCCCCTTATTCTTATTACTTTATGTGTATTGCTTTTAAGTTTAGACATTATTTGAAACCATAAGTAATAATATTATGTTACTTTCTTTCCTTTCTTTGGTTTTTCAAGACAGGGTTTATCTGTAGCTTTTGGAGCCTGTCCTGGAACTAGCTCTTGTAGACCAGGCTGGCCTCGAACTCACGTAGATCCATCTGCCTCTTCCTCCTGAGTGCTTGGATTAAAGGCGTGCGCCACCACCACCCAGCTTTATGTTACTTTCTGTATGTGAACTGTTTTACATACTGAATAATCATTCAAATTTCCAGTGATAAATAGTTACGCTTTCAGCTTCTTGGCTATATTAAAACACCTAAGTGGACATTGTAGAACTCTCATTACATAAGTCTTTGAAATATCTAAGAAATAGTTAAAGCTTCTAAAATAGTGCTCAAAGGACACCCACCTTTGACTGCTCATTAATTTGTTATGAACTTAGTGTCCTTTTAAAAGTGAATGAAATAAAATAATAGCTCTGTAATTTAATCAGATCTCTTGCAGAGACATTTGGTGACAATTGTTCTATGCTGTAATCACTTCCTTTAATCCTGCTCCTTGAGGTGTGTGCGTGTGAGGTTACATTATTAATGTTCTTAGTCTTTTGGGAGGGACATGAAAGTATTCTGCACCTCATCGGTCTATGACATTTTGCTCAACACTTTAATGAGAATTGCCCTTGTCTTGTCTATGCAAAGCGCTAACGTAGTCAGACCTCCTTTCTGAACTTCAGGAACTCATTCTCTGCCATGTATTATTCATTTTAAGTGAGTTAATGTCACTGGGAGACAGAGGTTCTGGTTTGTATGATAACGATTTTAAGTGAGGCACCATTAATTACCTATTGCCCATGCTCTGGCGTGTTTTTCCATATGGCTCTTTTTCAGTATGTGAGTGACAAGAATTCATCAGGGCAAAGTTGTAAGCAGAACTTTTAATATTAAAACTTTAATGTCTCCGTGCCCCGGGCCCTAGCTAATTCAAGTTCTCTAGTACTTCTTGACGTGTGTATTTTAGTTCAACTTCTGTCTCTTAAATCAAATACAGAATTATCTCCCGAGCGCTTCAATTGCCTGTGTCGGTGACCTTGAAAAGACAGCCAGATGAACAGAAGTGTTTTCTAGTGGGAAACATAGTGAGACTTTGAACTGAAACTGCAGGGCTTCTTTTGAAATGATGAGAGTAAAAATTGTGCATAATAGAAAGAATATCATAACATTCCCTTGATTGTCTTAGATTCCAGAAAAGAAAGAACTCTGTGCCTTTTCTAGGGAGGAAGTTGTGCTTTAAAATGATCCTGGATTTATAAATACTTATTTTGGTACAAGCTTTGTCACAATCGAATAATCACTGGACTTAAGAAGAAAGACAGAAAAATCTTCATATTAGAGAAGGATTACAGGATATCCAACTTGCTGATTGAACCAAGTAGCTGAATCCAGCTGCATGCCCAGTTCCCTACTAAAGTCACCTTATCATTACGATGGTCTGCTTGTAGTCCTGTATGGATCCTGAGAATCTGGTTCAATTTTCCCTTATATTACATATATATTTCTCTTATAATGCATATATATTATACTCCTGTTAGGCTCCAAATCCTCTATCTGTCACTTTAAGATAATTAGATACTCTGGCTCTGGAGTAAAGCCATGCCCCACCATTAGTGACTTTGCTATAGAGCAATGGTTCTTATCATATGGGTTGCAACCCCCACAGGGATCACCTAACACCCTCAGCAAACAGATATTTGCATTGTGATTCATAACAGAAAAATTACAGTCATGAAATAGCAGCAAAATAAAGTTATAGCTGTGGATCAGCACAGCACAAGGAACTATTAAAGGGCCACAGAATGAGGAAGGTTCAGAACCCACTGATATAGACTGTTGACATGTAACTTCTGCTATTCATGGCCTTGCGGCTCCTCCCCCTCCCTTGCAGCTGCAAGCCAGTCCCCTGATGCTCAGCTCCGAGGACAACTTTTATCTAGTACTTTCCTGTCTTTACGCCTTCTGATACCCAATCTAGGTCACTTGTCACGGACTCATGCCCCAACCTTTATTCAGATCCAAAGACCCTCTCGTGCTAGGGTCCATTATGACTGTCTGTGGCCTAATGATAATGGCTCTCTAAAGTAAAGCTCTCTTAAAAATACTTTTAAGCATAATTCTCTTTGGATTCCTTTTCACTGAACCTAAAACACATTTGTAATATCCATATAATAACCCCCACTTCATATTAAAATGTTTGAAGTAGAAAAGACTTCTAAGTAATTTTGAGAAATGGTTCATTTTATTCTTGATAAGACTGAAATCTGAGACGTAGAATGATTTTGTTGGTTTCATAGTTGAGTTTTTGAGCATTAAACTATTATTTAAGTTCTTTGGTCATAGGTGTTTGTCATCCGTTCATTATTCTTGAAAAGGGATCAATAGGCACAAACAAACCACAGCCTCTACTGTTCTTTATTAGAAGTTAGAAATGCTTTTTCTAGACTGCATGTGAGAATATGATTGCCAAGGAAGCTATAATAATGTAATGTTAAGTTTATGAAGCAGAAATTTGATGCAATTTCAATACAAGTGTGAGATGTATTTATTTAATAATTTTTGGGTTATGCATTAGTTAAGCTGATTTTCTATTCAAACAGAATTTATGCTTAAAAAAGATTTTCACCCAGGATAATGTTTTCTCAGTCAGATGTTTCATGATAGCATTATCTCCCTTAAATGGAAGGAAGATCAATTACTCTTTGATTTGCTTTATAAAGTGGCCATGATCATGTAAAATGGTGCTTTAAATATTGTCATTAAAGGATGATGTGTTTGGATGAAAATGGAGGAAAAAGAGGAATTTCAATACATTATAAATGAAATAAAAACTTGTTAAGAAACCAAGGCCACCTCTAATTTAGTAGTGATTAAACAGTAATTATAATTTTTGTACTATTAAGACAACAGTGTAAACATTTTGGCTGCATTTTAGTCCCAAGAAAGGGCAGATGTGTATTGTATCAACAGATATAGTCAATGTACTGAATAGAATTTGGGAGTGTGACCCGCAAGAGCTGAGTATGCTCCAACTCTACCAATCTTTTCAGAGATTTAATTCCATCTCAAGAATTCTTCATGAGACTATTGCTTTTCTCCTTTTTCCTATAGAGGGGAAATAACATTTAGAAGATAATGCTGTGAATGCTCTAAATGCAGCTGGATGAAAGAAACAGTGCTTTCTTGGTGTTACACATCAGCACACCACAGGGTAGTTGTATACATGAAGGGACAGAGCTTGTGATAGCAGGCATGAAACTTGCACAAGCTTGAGCCAAACAGAATCCCAGCATGGGGCTGGGGTAGGTACAAAATCCTATTACTAGCTGAGGAACTATTGGAATTTGATACTGATAGGAAAGGGTGAGTCAGCTTTCTTTAATGACTTGATCCCTGGTAAACTGACCACACTGCAGAGCAGGCCCCTCTACCAAGAGTAGCGAGGCAATGCAAACTGAACTCTGTCTCTTTTTGTGTGTGTGCACGTGTGTGTGTGTGTGTGTGTGTGTGTGTGTGCGTGTATGTGTGTGTATTTCAATGTGTATTGAAAATTGGGTGGACAGAGAGGTGAGGGTGGAGAGGGTAGAGTTGGGGAGAGAGGGATGAATATGATATAAATAATATGCATGAAATTGCCTCTAAATAGTATAGTATCTAATGCTGCCAGGAGCCACTGTACCCATGATACATCTTGGAAATTAGGAGAAGACCAGCCCCATGTTGTACATGTAGTATCTTGAGCAGTAACAAGTGCAGTTGGGATGTGAGCTCTTTAGACAACGAGAGTGATAGTTGGTTATAAGAGAATTTCATTGTTGAAATGCTTCTAAAAGAATAATTATCCACAATATTGTACAATTAACTTATATTTCAAAGAGAGTATTTCTTCATTTTGTGATTTTTTTATAATTCTTGGGATTTCCTTCATTTCCACTTTTTACTAATCCTGCGCTCTTTCTCTGAGCAAAGAAGAAAAAGATAATGAATGTAGGTTTTGAGTTTTCCTCATTATTGACTACTAGTATAGAGAAGATAAAATTAATGGATAACATATTTGGATTTTTAAGGTGAACGTTTATATGCAACTCCTTATTTCCCATCAGGAAGCAAAATTTAAAAGCCATGTACTGAATGCTTATTATAGGTTATGCCACATTATCAATATTAAATGAACATTTACAAGAAGAGAAGAGCTCATCTTATTTTTTGAACTTTTAATACTGATTTTTATTGTTTTAACTTCAACACAGTGACTGCACCTTAATCAACTGCTATTTCAGCCAGCAATTGTGAGTCTGCAGTTACCAGTTTTCTTCTTTGGCAGAGGCCTGGCCACTCAGGCTGTAGCCTGATGGGGATTCTGTTCCCATAGGCATTAGTTCTGTTGCTGCTGCTGAAGATAGCTTTAACTAAATCTCTATTGATCTATTTATAAAAAAGACTCGAGATTCAAAGGCTGGGGTGAAAACCTGATAGCTCCGAGAGGTTGAGCAGCTTTTTGTTAACCTTCTCTCCTGGCTGACATCTCTGAAAGAGAGTGTCCTTTGGCTCTGCCAAACAGAAATTGCCACACTATGCCAAATCCCTCCCTACTACTTAATGGTGTATCACTCTATCTCTTCCAGATGCCCTCTGATATTCTGATTACTTTCTGTCAATTAGTTGCTAACTTGGCCTCCTGATCCAAGGTTAATTTATTTAATGACTGCAAATGCAAATTGGGATTCACAGTATGATCAAATAGCCATCAACGGATTCTACTTTAGAAATTCCACAAAGTAAATTTTGACTGTGCATAATAATTTAATGACAAATATACACACAGGCGCGCACACACACACACACATACACAAACCTCATGCTTTATAAAAACTTGGAGTTTAAGAATTATTTCTTCATTTCTCATTGCTAACTATATTTCAAATTCCCCTTTTGCTATGAATAACTGTACTCGGTTTTATGTCATGTATAAATTTAGAATGCAAACCCCCCCCCTTCTGAACACATTGAAGTGCATATCAATCATATCATATGATGTGGGGTAGAACTGCAGCCTCCTTCCTGCCTAGTTGATTTCCTTTTCCCCCTCTTGGTCTGAGTTTTCTTCTACCCTTGAGTCCAGGCCAAGCAACAGTCTTCCAGGGAAGGCATGTAGGAGCACTGCCTTGCTCCTAATTACGTTGCTCTAATGAACCCTACAGTGTCTGCTACTCCTGTTATCAGTGCTTAACTGATTATTTGTACCATATCTCCTAGCTTACTAGTCATGCCACATTTACTGTTTCATAAAACAGTGGCAATATGAACTGCTATTTATTGGGCACATTTTCAAAGTCAGAAAAGCTGAGGCTTTCATTGGCAATTTACAACAAGCTCACAAAGCAGGCATTGTAAAGGCAGTAATAGAGACAGAGAAGTTAAGACAGTGCCTGCAAGTATCCCATTTTGTGATCGTTAAAGCCACCACTTCTCACCGTGATGCCCAAGACACCAGAAGCCCAAACTCATGATTTCCATCTATATCTGAAGGTTATAGTGAAATGCCAGAAAAATCAAGCTCTGAATGTCCAAATGTACAGGGAGACTTTGTTCGTTGGGGGCAGTCATATAATTTCTTAATGTACAAATAAAAAGTGCGTAAGTAAAGGGAAATTACAAGTACCCAGTCAATACTACTTTATTTCCATAACTTAAAATATCCAATTTCATAACAACCAAAGTAGCCAACTTTTTGACAGATAAATAATTCAAACAGTATAATACTATGATTTTATAAATTACAACTATACAATACTAAACAGGAAGAACATACTTTATCACATCAGGCAATCACCTGGATTGTGATTATATTTCAAGAAATAATGTTGATTAATTTTAGCTGACATAATAATTATTTGTGCATTATTACAATTCAATACATGTACACAATTTGCAGTGATGAAGTTTAAGTATTAATATACCCATTACCTCAAGCATTTATCATTTCTTCATGATGGGAGCAATTAAAAGCCTATTTTCTGTTTTAAAATATACATTATTTGAGGCATCATCACTTTAATGCACACTAGAATAATAGAGTTTATTTGTATATCCTGTTCAGCCTCTGGCATCTTCATCCTTTGCCCAACCTCTCCCAATTTCTTAATCGTGAACTTGATTTATTTTTCACCCTGTTTTTTGCATTGTCTACAAGCTATTCTGTGAGGAAATTGTTCTTTCGTATTTTTACAGTTTTCAACTGGAAGCAGATGTTATTGTTGATCCTTTATCAGTGTTCATTAACATCTTCAACAAAGTGCTATGTTTCAGCTGCTGGGGAGCAACCTCCAAAACATTATCCAATGCTTAAATACTGTTTTTGAACCTTAGCAAGCATAGTCAATTTTGAACTCTTTTAGATAATGTAGTTGTTGCTACTGCTGACTGCTTGGTGGTTGTTACTAGTTTTAAAATGTATTAATTGCCACTGTGTGTGGATGTTTGCACACTATGTGAAAGTTGGGGTGTGGGTGCAATGTCTGATGTACATGTAGAGGGCACAGGTGAACTTTTCGCAGTTAGTTCTTTCCTTCTACATTTTCATGAATTCTAGAGATGAATTCAGAGTGCAGGCTTGTACTTAGAGCATCTTTACCTGCTGAGCCCTTCTGCCCACCTGATGCATACAGTTTTAGAAATTAGCAATTGCAACGAAAAAATATTTCATGGCGATATGTAAGTTTAATGCTGATTTGAAAGCCAGTGTTGAGATGTCTACTGAAATCACATTTTTCTTTCTGGCCATACAATCGCTTATGACAGCTTTCTTTCCTCTGACATACAGCATAGACTCTGTTCTGTTTATCTAATACGCCTCTAAGAGTCTACTCTTGTCTCTATGGTGGTACAGTCCCAGCAGGAAGTGATGCTGAGCATTGACAGCAAAGTGGCTCATAGACCATGGAAGAAAACTTGCTTCAGGAAATGTCACTGGGATCTTCTTGCTTCTTTTCAAACATAGTAAACCATTTTATGGACATACTTTGAGCTTATCATAAGGTATAAACAATGTTTTCATTCAATGACATTGTATATAATGAGTAAATTTAAACACTCAAACTTGTGTATTCCAGAAAAAATTTTCTTTGCAATGTTTCTGTGCTTAAAACAGATCTTTAATCTTTTTAGTCAATTGTAAAAATAAAAAGTGACTTCATAGATATTCCTTAAGCTACATTCCATGTGAAGGACTTAAATTAGACATTCTTCAACTTGGTTTTGGTTGTTAAGGGAGCTGAAGTCCATGAAAACCAGCACCCTTTTCACCTTTAGGAGGCTGCTCTGCAGGCAGGGAAGGCTTTGCTGCGAAGAGAAGCGCTTTCCCCTTTCTCTGGCTGCACCTCAGTGATCTGATCTTTAGGACCTTTTCAAATACTTAGCTTTTGGCTGCAGGGCCTTTTCCTGATCAAAACCCTCAGAACGTCATTCACCTAACATTGGAAACCTGTCAGCTAGATCTGCTTAACTTTAAAGGTCTTTGGCGTTTTCTGATACCAGTCTTTAAAAACATAGTTTCTGCTATGGCACCTGTTCTTGTCTTTCTCCCATCAGTGTCTTCACTGCCTGACTGTTGTCATGTTTCCCCAGAAGCATAGGATTTTATCTGCCTCCCCACTCACCCCAGGCTGTGCAAATCTCCACACCATATTCTTTCATGGTTATTACCTTTAGATGCTTCAGCTCCATCAGTCCCTTATCCGGGAGACCTCCATGCATCTGCCTAGCTCATTTTTGCCTTCTAGTATTGTTTTATAGCACAACGTCAAATTACTGGATAAATCATCTTAAGCATGGCTCTCTTAATTTCCCAGTGGAGGCTAGAGTATTGGAGAAAGAACTGTGACTTGGAAATATATTATGTTTTTTTTCAGGAATGGATAAGGGGTTCAGTCTGTGAGAAATGAATAAAAATGTAACTGGAAAGGCTAGCTAGCTCTAGGTCATACATGTGTCTAAAGCCCCTTGCTAAGGAGTTTAAACTAATTGGATGAAAGATGAGAATCTGTGAAAGAATCTACGTAGAGAGGTGGGTGGTATTTTTAGAGCTCTATTAAAAATTAGTAAGTTCTGTGTGGAAGATAACTTTCACACGGAGGAAACTTGAAAGCCATTAAGACAGGTGTTAGGATGGCTGAAATCTTATGGTTGTGCAGTGGCCGGATGAGCAGCTGGAATGCAATGCTCTTATGTGAATATTGTCTTGAAGATGTTTATAGTGGTCTGTCTTATTAGACACTATCCAGAAAAATCATGATTTCTCTGATAAGATAGATCATGGATTCTTTTTCTTGCAGAAAGCAAACAGAGTCTCCAAACTACTTTTTTTTTCCAAGTAAAGATTGGTATGTATCTATTCTGTCACATTTTCTGTTGTTTTCACAGGATACTTTGAACTGGATAACTTAAAAAGAAAATCAGTGTATATGGGCTCATGGTTTTGGAAGTCCAAAAGCCTGACAACATGGTTTCTGGTGTGAGGGCCTCACAGCAAAGCACAGCAGGTACCTACAGATGAACAGAGAGAACTAAGAGTTCCAGATACTTTATAGCAAGCTGCTGTTGAAACCCACCCAACTGTCATGGATTCTATATTGATCCCTTCATAATGACATACTTCTCCACCCCTCTGCCACCCACAATGCAATACCTCCTAAAAAATCAGTGATTATAATTAGCATAATATTGGCAAAAAGTATTGGAGAAAAAACTGTAACTTGGAAATATATCATGTTTTTGGATATTGGCAGGGAGAAATGGTTTCCAAACTGCTGCAACATCTTTCCATAGCACAGGATGGAATTAGTCTTCATTCATTGTAGAAGGAGGTGTGACCTGTAATGGTTGCAAAATTGCCTTGAGAAACTCTCTCTCTCTCTCCCTCTCTTGTGTCTACTTGCTGCTCAGTCTCTACCAGCGAATTATGATAGTCTTATTCTCTTGGCTATCTGAGTAAAGCCATTGAATCTTCTCTAAAAATTTGTAATGGAGTTGTAATCAATATCTGAATCGCTGACAAGGGTGTGTGTGGGGTAATACAACTGAGTGTAAATGTCTCTGTAAAGCAGCCACTAAATTTAACCATCTTTGGACTCCAGATTGTTTGCAGACTTTTCTGTTTCATCCTTTGTGATCCTGGATGTCTCATGCACTGAGACTCCTTGATAACTCATGTATGACGGCTGCATGGCAATGTGATAGGAAACAAAATTATAGTGTGGAATTTTCAAGTTTTCTCCTGTCCTTTTATCATTGTAAATTTCTATTTTGTTGCTTTCTGGCATTTTAATTTACATTCTATTTTGCTTATAAATTTATATTTTTGTTAATTAAATTTGTTCTTTGACAATTTCATACATGTTTATAATGCATTCTGATGACACTTACCTGTGTCCTCCCTTATCACACTCCCACTGCTGCCAAACCCATTTCTCCATTCAAGTGTATTTTCTACTTTCTTCAGTCTTAGCTTTTTGTGACCCTCTGATTTCAGCTTGGGTCATCTTGGTGAGCATGGGTTAGGATCCAGACACCGATGCTTGTTGTGCTTACCAATGAGTAAGAAACTGATGAAAATGAATGCTTCTATCCCAGAATTCATCAGTAGCCAGTGATTTAGCAGGAAAGGATAAGGTCCAATGAACCACTCCCGATCCGTGATTGACTGCTAACAGATTAAGTCTAGTACAGACACAGTGGGAATAACTACAGCCACGGAGGAATCATGATCACAATGCCCGTGTCAAGCCATGAAGATAGCATTTTGCTGTGCTTCTCTCTGTAGACCAGCTTTCACATTCTTTTTACATTGCATCCTTTTCTGTGAGGTACCCTGAGCCTTCTTTAAGACTAGTCTTGCATTAGGTTGAGAACTGTGTTGATTCTTTTTGGCAGCACCTTGAATATCCAGGAGTCTCAACATTCATGGCACTCTAGTGCAAAGAGAATCTTCTGTGACTAAGGGTCAGAGTAACATGTATCTATGACACCCACAAATATGAACCATACATACTTAGAACACAGTTTGACTCCAGGTAAATTTAGTGAAACCGTAATAAATTCATCCATGGGCCTATGATCTCTTCAGGCATGGGTTTTGACTAGATATTTGGACATTTCTAAACAATAAGGAAAAAAGTCAAGGTCTAGGCTGAACAGAAGTTTGAAGCTCTTAGATGTCATAACTAATAGAATAGGAATAGTTAAAAATTTCCAACAAAGTGTCAAAAACAGCAATGCATCAAAATTGTATTGACTATTTGGATTCAACAAGTTCGTTAACTGATTTAATTCTTAAAATCAGTCATTGAATTTTTGTTTAATAATAATTGATTTAATACAAAAATTTATTTAAATACCTTATTTTAAGAATCTATAGATTATATATTTTCTAATCTAACATATTCTAAATGGAATGGGATTGATGTTTTACATGAATATCTATTTCTGTTTAATTTTTCTGCCTTTTATTAAGTTTTGTGGATATTTGTTAAATTCTCATTTTTCTAATATAAAACCAGCTCTTAAAGTTCAGGTCGAACTTCTCAGCCTTGGATCAGTGAAGTTTCTGTGTGGTATGTTTTTTGCATTTAATAGATTTGAGGATTGTGTGAAATCTATTTCAATAATGCTTTTGTTAGTCTAGGGAAAATCATTTTCATTAATACCTTAAACAATGTGAACTATAACATATAAGGACATATAAATATAAGGACAAATTATAATTTCCTACTCTCAAAAACACTGCGATGATAATTAATATTTCTGTTAGGAGCATAAAGCGCAAAGAAAGATATAATGAATTTCCAATCCTGTGGTTGGGAAAATAATTACTGCAAATTCATTCAGGTTTTCTGAGAAAAGAACCTTTGTACTGAGCTCTATAATATGTGACACCAGACATTTCCTCTATGGTGGGCCTGAGCATGACAAAAATACATGGTTTTGTTATTGTGTGTTGTATGTAAAATAAGGTTGCTTATCAATTAAGCAGAGAGAAGGAATGTGTTCTGACAGTCTTCAGGATTCCCAGGCTTTCATTACACACACACACACACACACACACACACACACACACACCCCATTCAAATATGTTGTTAGATAAAGCCATCTCTGTTACCATTGTGGTGTGAAGGTGAGATGGAGCATGACACTGGTTAATCTCTGGACTGGCACAGGCTAAGCCAGTGGAGAATCCACATGTTCAATGCAATTTTCGCCATCCAATGATCATACACTGCTTGTCTCATTCTGTTAGCTATTGACCTTGACTATCTGCTACAAGTTACTTGGTCAGAGTTACTACCTTCCAAGTTTGCAAATGTCTCATCACTGTTAATTATAATGAGCTCTATGTGTTCTCCAATATACATGGTCAGCTTATATTTTTAAACCACAGAGAATTAGCATAGCTACCACAATGTAAGAGCCACCTTCTTTGATTATCTAATGTTTATCTTCTTGTGGCATGATCTGAGGTAGATTACTATTTCTTCTTAGAAGTCATTCTTATTTGAAATTTATTCCATTAAAATTGACTATATTAAACCTTCCTAGATACAAACCACAAACAGACTGACAAAGAAACCAGGGAAATAATACCTTTCACAGTAGCCTCAAAAATATCTTGGAGTAACTATTACCAAGGAATTTAAAGACTTCTTTGATAAAATCTTCAAGTCTTAGAAGAAAGAAATTGAAGAAGATTTCTGATGATGAAAAGATCTCCCATGCTCAAGGACAGGAGGCTTTAATATAGTGAAAATGACCACCCCACTGAAAGCAATCTATAGATACAATGTAATACATGTCAAAATTCCAATACAGTTCTGGTAAAACTGAGAGGACAATTTTCAGTTTCTATGAAAACAGCAAAGACCCAGAAAAGATAAAACAATCTTGAATAATGAAAGAACTGCTAGGGATATCATCATTCTCAATCTTAAGTATTACTACAGAGATATAATAATAACAACAGCATGGTATTTGTAGTAGACTTTCTTACTGGGACCGCCATCCTGCAAGTAACAACACAGAGACTTCTTAGTAATTATGAAATCTTGGCCTTTAGCTAAGGTTTGCCCCCAACTAGTTCTTATAACTTAAATTAACCGGCTTCTATTAATCTATGTTCTATCACATGACTTATAAAAAACTCTTCACTATTTCTTTACACCTAGCTTATTCTGTGTCTCTTGGTATCTCTGGCATAATCCACATACCTAGGTTCCTCCTCCTCTTCCTCTTTCCCCAGAAATTTAGCCTATCTTTTCTGCCTAGCTATTCATCATTCATTTCTTTACTAAATCAATCACAGTGATACATCTTCACGCAGTGTACAAATATTCTGCAACATTTCTCATTTTTTGTCTAAATAAAAAAGGAAAGGGCTTAACTTTAACACAGTCTTAATTATACATTGCATTTTATTTTTTATTTTTATTTTTGATAGTTTTTTATTAAGAATTTTTAAAATACAATCTTTTCTCATTTTACATAGCTATCCCAGGTCCCACTCCCTTCTCTCCTGCCCTACCCTTCCCCCCACATAACCCCTCATCTACTCATCAGAAAGGGTAAGGCTTCCCATGGGAAGTCAACAAAGTCTGATACTTCACTTGAGGCAGGACAAGGTCCTTCCCCTATATCTAGGCTGAGCAAGATATTTCTCCAGAGATAATGTGTTCCCAGATGCCAGTTCAAGCACTAGGGATAAATCCTTTGTCCTACTGCCAGTAGCCTCACAGACTGCCCAAGCTTCACAAGTGTTCCCCACATTCAGTGGACCTAGTTTGGTACTATGCAGGTTCCCCCACTATCAGTCCAGAGTCAGTGAGCTCTAATTAGCTCAGGTCATCTGTTTTTGTGGGTATCACCATCAGGAAGAGGAAACAGACAACACCTCCTGAGAAATTTGGGAGGGGGGAAAAGGGAGGGAAGAGGAGAACATGAGGGAATGGAATGCTCAAGAAGGGGACAGGACAGTGAGGGAGAGAAAAGAAAGAGATATCTTGACCGAGGGAGCCATTAGAGGGCTAGAGAGAAACATGGCACTAGGGAAAATCCCAGGAATCCATAAGGATGACCACAGCTAAGACTCTAAGCAACAGTGGAGAGGACACCTAAACTGACCTTGCCCTGTAATCAGAGTGATGACTACCTTAATTGTCATAATAGAATCTTCATCTAGAAACTGATGGAAACAGATACAGAGATTTACAGTGAAGCACTGGGCCAACCTACCAGAGACCAGTCCAAGAGAGGGAGGAGTGACAATATGAGCATAGGGGTAAAGACCATGATGTGATAAAATGCATTTTAAATGAGCCTCATAGGTACACAATACCTTCAAAAAGAGTAGAAACATATATATAGTATAACAAAAATAACCTTAAATTTGTATCAATAAAAACCTTAAATTTGTATTAATATATAAAAATTTATGACAATGTAAAATATTTGAGACTAGTAGTTGCTTTATTAGTTTGAAAGTAGATTTAAATAATTACTATTTTATTCTATCATTCCTATATTCCCCTATTGCTTTTCAGAACAAGATCTTAGACTATAATCTTATTTGTTTAGTTTCCTTTCTTACTGTGTAAATAATAATGTGTAACCAACCCACTAAAATTATGATAAACATTTACTTAATGACCAAAAATCAACCAATCTATCTCTTGGGAATGTGGGCATTGTGTTCTTAAAATTACTTCCTTTTGTCTGGGGACAAAGGCATCGTGAGAAAACTGAGAAACATTGAGATAAAGATCCATTCCTGGAAGACCTAGCTGTATCATTTGTTGTTTGGTCCTTATATAATGGGAAATTACTTAGCTAAATTCTGCTTTCTGGTGCTATTTTTCTCCTCAAATATTTTTCCTTGATTAGCTTGCTCCTTTTCATTATAAATCTCCGTTAGAGTTACCAATAATATCCACATGACAGAGTCTATATTAGACTGGTTTGAGATTTCTTTTGTCAACAGAATTAATCCAAAACTTGTCACTTTAGCTCCAGGCAGACTGTTTGGAAAAGGGCAAAAGGCAGTCACTGTCTTCATGAAACTATCACAAGAACAATTTCCAGGCAACATGTTAAAATTCTTCTCTGAAACTTCTAGAGCCAGCTTTCGACATTTCAAATCATCAGCAATACCATTATCTTCCATGTTCTTACTAGTATGCCCCCATTAAACAGTCTTTAAAGCATTCCACTGCTTTCCTAACTCTCAAAGTACCAAAGTTCATATTATTCCAAATAAAAGCATGCTCAGGCCTATTACAGCAATGCCCCAGTACATAGTACCTACTTTGTCTTAGTTAGGGCCTCTGTTGTGAAGAGACAACATGACCAAAGCAACTCTTATAAATGAAAACATTTAATTGAGAAAGCTCATTCATAGTTCAGAGGTTTAGTTCATTATCATCATGGTGGGGATCATTGTAGCATGCAGGCAGACATGGTGTTGGAGCTACATCCTGACTCAGGCAACAGGAAGTTGACTAAAAGTCACATTGAGGGAAGCTTGAGAAAGAGACCTCAAAGTCCACTTGCATATTGACACACTTCCTCCAACAACCATACCTCATAATAGTGACATTCTTTTTGGGGGTCATTTTTTCAAACCACCACACAACAATCCAATGTCTCTCAGCAGCTCTGCCATTCTTTGTTCATTAGCATTTAAAAAATTCACAATTGACAAAACACCATATAATGTTAAAACTCCCTGTGTTATATTTTCCATCCTTACGTGGCTTATCCTTTTCATGGTATTTTGCTCCCCATTTAAAGATTCTAGTTTATGATTTTTAAGCTATTTTTTTATGACTGTCTATCCCCATTTTCTATTGTATCTGTTTAAAGGTGTTCTTGGTCTGGACCACTTTACTGCAGGCCTGAAGCCTGCTTTGACCATGTGAGCCAAGCCTTAAACCTGCTGTGCTTCTCTGCACGTGGTGCTGTCTAACTCAAGCCCACAAGCAGTGGCTGGGAGTTTCATCTCTATATACCATGCCTTGCCTGCCTTGCCTTAGAGTCTGTGGGACTAGGAAGCCATGTCTGATTCTGTGTTTGCAGGTTTTGAACCTTTCTTTTAAGCTTTCTCAGGTCTTATGTGGAACTATGTGCCCCACGTTGGGCACCTTATGTAGTAAGCTTTCTCTCAACCACCAGCCCGCAAATAACAACAGAGAGACTTCTTAGCTATGAAAGCTTGGTTTTGCTCCCAGCTAGTTCTTATAACTTAAATTAATCGGCTTCTATTAATCTGTGTTCTACCATGTGGGTTTTTTTATACCTCTTCTTCATTTCTGTACATCTGACTTTCTCCATGTCTCCAGGTGTCTCTGGTGTAATTCTCGCACCTAGATTCCTCCTCTTTTCCATCTCTCCTGCTTAGGTATTGGCCATTCAGCTGTTTATTATAGAAATCACAGCAATATATCTTTATACAATGCATAAAAATTTCACAATAGGTATTGGCATAAAAAAAACAGACATATTGATCAATTGAGTCAAGTCAAATCTTGATTTAGGACCATATACCTATGGACAACTGATTCTTGATAAAAAAGAAGTCAGAAAAAAACACTGAAAAAAAACCACAGCAACTTCAATAAATGTTGCTCATCAAACTGGATGGCTACATGTAGAAGAATATAAATAGATACATAGACCAGCACAAAACTCAACTCCAAATCAAGAACCTCAACATTAGGCTAGATACCCTGAATATGATAGAAGGGTGTAGAGAATAGTTTTGGACTCATTGGCCCAGGAGTTGTAAGCCTTAAATCCTCCTTTGAACTCCAACCTCTGTTCTTACTGCTTCTTATGTGAGCAACTTGCAGTTTTTACCATGGATCCTTTACCGTCACCGAGTATATAGAGCTAGCTTCTCCCTGCATCATTTCTATGATTTAACATTTGCTTAGTATATATAATTTACAATTATTTACCCCATTTCATGATTTCTTTCATTCATTCAGATAATATTTTGTTTTGTTACATGGAAGCTTTCAGTCTGGTACAGTATTTTTAATGCTTTGTTCTATTGTATCCTATGCTTTTGCTGTTATATATGCTAAACCAATGCCAAGGCCAATACCAAGAGGACTGTTCTCTATGATCTCTTAGTAGTTTCATGGGTTTCAAGACTAAAGACTTTAGGGCATTTTGTATAACTTTCCAGTCCAATTTATTTGGATGTGGATGGTTCAGTTTTTACAGCACTTTTTAAGGAAGAGACTGTATACTTTACAACTCATTGTTTATTCTTGACATTTTGCCTTAGATTAGTAAGCTATAGTGTCTGCATGCATGTTTATTTAGAACCCTCTATTTTGTTCATTTTTTAATATATGTTTGGCTGAATGTGTGTTTTTATAGAACCAAAGTCTTTTGATTGATTTTGTAATAAAATTTGAATATAGGAAACATGGTGTCCCTTTTTGTTTTTCCAGTGCCAATTGTTTTGGTAGGCTAGTGTGTGGGTTTGTTAGTAGTTCCACATAATGATTATGAGATTGGAAGTTTAGAACAGGTTTAATATAGAAACAGACAACACCTAAACATAGATCTTGGAGCTGAAGAAATGACTCAGCGGTTAAAGGCACCTTCTCTAGCAGAAGATCCAGTTTTGCTTCCCACCAACTTGACAACAGCTGGTAACTATGGTAACTCAAGTACATTGGCATGTGATGTCCTCTTCAGGCCACCACAGGCACCAGGTAGGCAAGCTGTGCACATACATATATGCAAGCAAAATACTCAACTACAGAATAAAATCAATGTTTGAAATTATAAAATAACGATCCTCATTAATCATGTATTAGCTATATGATGCACATCATTTATATTCCCTTATTGACAATTATACAACTTTATCTGCATCATACTTATTACTTTTACAAATATGGCATAAAGGCAGCGGCTTGCATACTGCAAGCAGAAATATACTCTGGGGGGGATCCTATAATACGACAATCTCCTATTGATTGGTTGTTCATCGGTTTCTTTTCCCTAATTCTTTGAGAGTTTTGGGTTTTGCACAGTAAGTTTTGACCATATTCACTTCTCCTCCCCCAGCTCTTTCTCAACACATCCCTTCCCTACCAACCCAATTTAGTGTTATATAAACTTTTTATTAGTTCTATGAGAGTTTTGTAAAATGTGTTTTTGATCATTTCAGCACCCCAGTTCTTCTTAGATTCATCCCCTCTTTGTACATGCTCGAATTTGTGTCCTATAAAAAAACTATCAAGTACAATTTCTGCTGTAGTCTGGTCACCTCACCAGAGGCTATATTTTTATCGAAAACTGACCTTCCTTCTTTGATAAGTTTCTAATATCTCCTTTTCTTAGAGTAGAGCTTTCTTCCCAATTTCCCTTCTTCAGATAGAAAGCATTCTAGCTTGAATTTCCGCAGGTCTTGTTTATCAGACACAGCTGTTGTGAGTTAGTAAGTGCCACTGCTTGACTCTGTCTGGAAAACACCATTTCCTTGTAGTCATATACTACCCCTGGCTCCTATTTTCTTTTTACTCTTTTGTGTTGATTCCTGAACTGTGTGTGTGTGTGTGTGTGTGTGTGTGTGTGTGTGTTTGTGCATTAGGGTGCTTCTTCAGTGGTAACTTTCTGAAATGTCTTTATTTATATTTATCCTTCCCTGAATTCCTTTCTTTATCCTGCCCTTCCCCTTCCCCAGTTTACCCCTTCTTGTTCCCTTATTTAGTTAACTTTTGGGGGTCACCTGCTTCTAATGCCAAGTTTCCACACCTAACACTACTTAACCGCCTTCATCTCTCCCAGTGCTTTTAAGTCCTTAGCAGACAAAGCCTAAGCAGAAGCCTGATGTGCTATGAGTATTTCTAGTGTATGCCTCATGCCTGTGGAAAAAAATCAGGCAAATTGGAAGAATGCTCTAAATACAACTTATACAATGTCAGTTCTCCTCCTCCCTGTCCTGTTCTTTTTATTTTCTACTTTATTGGAGGTTATACAAAAGTAAAATGTACTTAAATATTTTATCAAATACCATATGAGGTCTAAACAAAAACACTCTGTTTTGTGTGTGTGTTTGTGTGTATGTGTGTTTGCTGCAAACCCACACCAGAGATGCTTGGGATTATCCTCTCAAATCTGCAATTCCAATCTCAATTCAAAAAGAAATTCATTTATTCACAAACACATAGGATATAGGAACCACTATCTCTGCGTTTTTTCTTTACTCTCATTGGTTAAGGACTGCTCTCTGTCTCTCACACACACTTTTTTTTGAGACAAGTTTTCTCTGTGTAGCTTTGGTGCATGTCCTTGAATTAGCTCTTGTAGATCAGGCTGGCCTCCAACTCACAGAGATCCGCCTGCCTCTGCCTCCCGAGTGCTGGAATTAAAGGCATGTGCGACCACCATTGGGCTACACACATTTTTTTTTAAGAAGCCTGTGAATCAGGTGGTGAGCTAATGCAATTTTTGCACTATTTTTCTTTTTATATCTAGATTGTCCGTTTCCTGAAGGCACAGCCAGCCCCTTTAGAATCCCCATACGAGACTGTTTTCCCTGGAACATGAAAGTGTCTCCACACACCTATAGCAGGTCAGACAGCTGACCCTGGATCATAAGAGTTGGAGAGCTAACCCTGACCCTCACAGGCTGCAGTACATGCCTAAGTAATGACCATGAGGGAAAGCTGGCATGTTGATCAACCCAGCTACCACTCAGGCCCAGAACTAGGGCTAGGAGCTGGCACACCCCAACATCTACCCCATCTATGGATTGTTGGAGCCTGTGAAGGTGACAAACCTACAGATCCAAAACAACAGTATCTCTGTGACACAGGACAACAACAGGATATCCAAGAGGAGCCTTAGTGAGTGCTCATTATTGGTGGTGCAGCAGAAGTCAGAAGTCTAGGGCCAGACCAATGACTTGTGTCAATGAACACGTGCAAGTGAAGATAAATGGGCCAAAGGGTTAACTGCGTGAGTGACTCATTGAGTCACACACTACAGTTTCCACGACAATTCCATGACAAGATTCTCTCTCTCTCTCTCTCTCTCTCTCTCTCTCTCTCTCTCTGGTTTGGTTTTTTGGTTTTCTTTTAAATCTACTTTTGTTTTGGAGTGGGGAGAGATTACAAGGGCAGAGGGAGGATGAGAGGGGTCAGGGAGATGAGTGAGGTCAGGATGTATGATGTGAAAGGCACAGAGGATTAATAAAAGTTAAAATTTAAAAAGGAGGCTCCATAAACATTTATTTGCTTGAATTAAAAAAAAATCAGTTGAATTACAACCACACTCCTCCAGAACTGATGTTTATAGAGAGATTGAGAAAATGGTTTACTCTAGGCGTGATAATTTTGCATATTTCAAATATCCAGCTGCATCTTAAGAATAGGCTTTTATAATCTGTAATCTCTTAATTATTCCTCACACCAGCCCCCAGTAAAGAAATAATTATAGCAAACCCTGAGAGCTTAGTAAATGCCAAAGGTTAAAGGTACCCTTCCTCTATGACTTCATTTGACCTCTGCTAGAGCTGTCCTATCTGCTTTGCAAATGAGCATTAGGGCAGGTGGTTGGAGAGAAACTTCCTTAAGGTCATATAATGAGTTATCAAGGTAATCAGGACTCAAGGGAAAACTCCTCAATTCTAGGCCACTCTTGTGCAAGTGCAGAAATGAAAGAAGATCCATCATTTGCAGCAGCTGGCCAGACAATCTTGAAAATAAATTGAGGTGATAATTATTTTGACACTTGAATTTTTACTGTAGCAAAAAAAAAAAGTTTCAGCTCTTAAAGTATTTTTTTTAGTTGCTTATTATTGGTACATGCTTCCTTCCCGGGCACTCTGACTGAAACACAGTAAGCAATCTTACTTTCAGGGAGGGAAATACATGCTGTGATACCAGAGACTGAACTTCATAAAGATTATACCACTTAACACGTGTATGTGTCACTTTTTCCCTTTTAAACTGTTACCAGTTACATAATTATACCTGTATATGAGTTTATGTGCTGTTTAAATATATACTTCATGCAATGATCAGTTCACAGTGATGGGTACATCTATCACATCAAACTGTTAACATTTCTTTTCATTGAAATTTCCTAAATCCTCTCTCCTAGCCATAGTAAAACGTGCAATTAATCGTGAATCATTTTTGACTTACTCTGCTGTAGAACATTAAAAGTTATTGCTCCCCTCCAACCATAACCTCATTGTCGGCTACCATCTTCTACCCATCTCTCCCTAAAACCATTTGTGGCCTCTGGTAAGCACTAGTAAGTGGAGTTTTCTGGATGGACTGAAGATAGTACTAGGATTCCTAATCATTCTATCATTATAGATTAATCTGTAATTGTAGGTTGCAAAATTCTCATGCCATTATCCCTTATGGGAATGCATATCTTGAACTTAAACTCAAGCACAGATTCTGTAGTGTATTTTGTTTCTTATTCAATTAAATAACTAGCAAAGATTTTATGACGTGGATTCCACATAGAGTACACCTGTAATCTGCTTTAAAAAAGTAAATGTCAAAAATCAGCAACCCAGTGAATTGAAAATGTATAGCTCAATAAAAATCAATAAAAAGAATAATGTTACAGAAGGAAATGAACATCTTCTAAATGTTATCTTTTACTACAGTTCTTGGAACTTAAATTTTTATGTCTTATGAAATTCATGTAATTTTTCTAAAAGGCATGCTCTTAAAATTATGTTTTTAAATGTTCAACTAAAATACTTAAAAAAAGAATTATCAAGAGTCCCACTTATAACCAAGTAATAAAAAATGCATGACATTTAGCAGTTGGTATTTCCCTTAGCTAGATTTCCCAAGTTATTCCCTACCAATATTTCCAGCCAAGTGATTCATTATTACTGAGACTCATAGTATGCATTTTAGAATGTAGTTGCCTTTTTTTCTTAAGAGACAGGATATATGTCTCTTTATTCCAGATATGGCAGCAACAACAAAACAAGGGAATTATACCACCCAACACTTGCAGTAAGTTGATTGGGGCTATTTGGCAGTATGGGGCTGGGGTTGCTTATGATAACATGGGTGATTCACATAGCTATATCACCAAAGAGCAGCTCCCACCATGAGTGATGACTCCTGAAAGCTACATCCCAAGTTGAACCTAGCTCCATGGAGGAGAGGCACCTCCTCTTCAGAATTTGTTTACTGCTTAATCAGCCTAGATGGGGAGGCTCATGAATCTTGTAATTTTCTAAGTCTTGTTTTGTTAGTATCTGGAGTCAAGGAATCCCTATTCTTCCTCCAGGAGAGATGGTTTCAATATGGAAGAAATTGCTGTATAAGAGACATCTATTGCTTCTACCTACTAGATGCTAGTTCCTCCTCCTCCCAGATCTAACAATCAAAAATGTCCCCCAGAGTTGTCACGCATCCTATGTAAAGCAAAGTTGTCCTAATGGAGAATAGCTGTGCATTGGTATCTAATAAGGTTTTAACACTAAGCAGCATTCTAAATGTGGAACATAAAAGTAACATCGGAAACATTTAATAAACGACACATTTTTATATAAATAAGTTGCCAAGTTACATAACGGAGTGCTGAAGAACTGAAGAGGTTCTAATAGTTTTAATATAGAAGAATCTAGAAACATAGACTAGTGGAAGCCTTTAGAATTCACATGACCAACCTTTACTGAAGCAATTATTTCATGTTGAAACTTAGTTGCCATGTAACAATACCATCTCTCACCATACTACATTGATGTACCAATTTGAATATGTTTATAATTTTATTTGTAGATATTGTAAAACTTGTTTTGATTTTTGAATAAAAGCTCTAAGCATAAGTAATTTATATTTAGTTTTCTGTTCATACATATTTAACAAACACAATAATAAAAATAGTTCATTGATAACAGAAATCTTCAAAGAATACTTCTTTCTTGAAAGGATTACTTTTCTGTAAAACATGGGTTTTGGAGTATCCTAGGGTGGACAGAGCAAGGACCAAAGATTAATGGGAAGTTGACAGACCAAAGAAATTTGGGCAGAACTCCAAACTTTGAGATTAAATTTCTGCTGCATTTTAATTTTAGCCAATCATGTAAGGAATAAAATGTCTCGATTTGAGTAGTTAGCTTACAAAATGAGACTCTGAATTGCATTTTCCACCCGCACCAGCCGGATCCTTATGGCTTTCACATCTTCAGATATGCCTCTGTCCACAGGCTGTGAGCCATTGTTTGTGTGTGTGTGTGTGTGTGTGTCTCACATACAATACCATACATTTGTTCACCATAATAGTGCTATCTGCCTGGTGTCGCATGTGGATCTCATTGTCTTATTTAATCCATCATAGTTCTGGGCTGGACTCTGCTTCCAAGAATCATAATAGTGTTCAACTGCCCCGCACCAGAGGTATGGATTTGTGCGTAAAATTCTTCCCACCAAGTCTAGAGACCTGGGACAGATCCCTGGCTACACTTTCCTATCTCCGTTATTCTGCTCCCTTTTTCCTTTTTATATCCTTGGGGGTCCCAACAAGTTTTTCAAATGTTCATTGTCTAAATTGGCATATATTAATTGTACAAACAATAAGCTTCACTATATTTTCATACATCTATGTGCACTTTGACTTTTCTGTGCCCTATCAACCCTCCCCCCAATCCTTTCTTGTCCATTCTGCTCACCTTTGGTCCCCTGTACCATTGTTCCCCTCAACTTTCATGTCCTATTTACATTTTAAAACCTTACTTCTGTGGAGAGAGTTTTATGGAACATTTTAGGTAATTGTAAATCTCGTTTTCTCTCCCTCAAGTAAAAGTGACACTTCAGTGTTTTTCTATGTCTCCATGGACTTTTGGGTTGTCTGGAATTTTCAGATCATTTTGCATTTCTGAAAAGCACAAGAAGAATCCAGACTGTGAGTCAGGCCCAATGTCACTGCATCATAAGGATGACCCTCTGCTAATTAGTACCATTTCTTTCTTCAAAAATGTTAGGGTTACCGTTTAGACATAATCTTTGGAAAAGAAACACTCCCTGGTGCCTCCTGCAGTATAATTAATGCAAAATGTTTGGAAAGACAATTCATGCAGGAAACCCCACCTGACACTACACAGGTTGGAATGCACAATTTATGCTTTGAGGACTATTATGTGACAAAATCTTCTTCAAAATGTCATGATTCTTAATCTGCCTCTTCATCCCTATAAATAAACCAGCAACATTATGTGATAGAAAATTAAGGTTACACTTATGATGTCATACTCAAGAAGACAAGTATATGTCTAGGTCGAGCTTCTACCTTGTATAGTGTTATGAGCTGCCAACATGTCTGGTGGGTGCAACGTTATGATGGGCTTGTTAACGTTACACAAAAGTCCCAAGAGAAATTGAATTAGAGACCTTCCTGCAAAAGTTCAAAAGTTCATTGAAAATGATACTTGGCCATTTTCCTGATTTTCCCTGTATCACGGTCTTCCTGACTTTTTTTTTTTTCTAGCAGGAGCTGGTCCAGGAAATGTTCCATGCAGGTCTTTTAGACAGATCATGGAAACAAAATT
>LOEQ01004027.1:65665-107127 GCA_001685075.1 Bramus lutescens
GCTGCCATTGTGTCTCACCTGTGGTGTTTCCCTGGAAACATTGTGTAGAGTCTGTATAGTTACAGGCATGTACTCTTCTGTACTCTTCAGATTAGAGACTACAGGGAGCCCAAATTTCCAAAGCCTCCAAGTTGCTGTTTTAAAAGTCCTCATTTCTTATACATCGATCACTGAGTCCACTGGAAATTTCATCAATCACTGATATACTAGAAAGGAACTTAGTCAGACCAATGTTTGTAATACTAAGTTTCTTCTAATGGCCTTTGGTTAAAGGTCTCTTGAAAGAACTGTATACATTTCCATGGATTTATGAATTTCTATGAAACAACTCACAAACACTTTTCTTTCTCTCCCTGAGAACTAGACTTGTCAGAAGGGTAATGTAAGACTATCTTATAGGTTTTAAGACTTCTCTCTAAGAGTCAATATACAACTTTTTCTCCCACATTTTTTTTGAAGGCCTTCCAGCTTTCCCAAGCTTCTTGTACACTAATTTCTTGTTATCCGTGTCTCAGATGACTCAAATTAACCATAGAGCTTCATATGGTTTTCAGGTTAATCTGCTGATTGTTCAATGTTTTGAGCATTTCTCTATCGGAACCCTGGGAGTTGTTTCCTTTTCCCATGCCCATAGTGACATAAGCTGTCTGTCCATCCCCTGTTGATTATATCTATACACTATTTCCTGTTTTTTTTCCTAGCCATCAATTAGCTCTCTAGTTGATTCCAATATCTGTTCATCAAACCTCTCCCTCTCCCCTTCCCTCCAACAATAAAAACCAACCAACCTGCCAACAACAAAGAAAAAACAAAACCCACCCGAAAACAAACCAAAACCCAAAACAGCAACAAAACCCTTTGCTCAGTAGGCAATCCATTGTTCCAGATCCTTTCTTGACTGTTTCTGCTCCAATGTTCTTTCTTTCTGAATCCTAAACATCATAAAAAAGAAGGTTTTCCTTCTTGGTTATATTGACAGGAAGGTTATTCAACCCTGTGGTTACAGTCTGGTATAGAGACTGAAACCAAACCAACATGCTTTGTTATATTGTAGTTAATCTTTTAAAGCTAGAGTAATAATAATAATACTAACAACAACAACAACAATAAAATAAACCCAAATCATCCTATCTTTAGATAGTATATGACTGGGAAACACTGAAGCAGAAAAAAAACCCTTCATTTAAATATTTTGCGTGTTTAATTAAAAGACTTCTCAGAACCCTTAAAATGTGAATCCACTGAGCTGCCCAACACCACCATTGATACTTGATGTAGCTAATACTGAATTTGACAAGAAAGCTTTAAAAAAAACTAGGTCATAGTCATACAATATCGTTTCTTGGAGCACACTGGGAAGATAGAATAGTCAAAAAGTTTGCACATGTGATTTGCATAGTATTCTACATCTTCTCTGTCTTGTGGTTATTTATATATTATATATTTTCCTGACTGAACATTGTGTGTAAGATCTTGAAGACAGTATAGATTGTTGAAAATCATAGAATTTCAGTTAAAGTTCATGGCTAGGAACAACATTTGATAATGTTTTATTTTCCATCCTTTTTATACCATAGTATTCTGGGCTATCTTTTAGGCTAAGAAAATATTAGTATTTTGGTGTTGGCAGAAAGCCATGGTTAACACCAGGCTAACATATTATCTCTACAAAACATTGGCAGAACAGTCCAAAAAGGAGAATGTAAAGACGGAGTTGAATTTTAAGGGCAGGAAAACTGGCGACCGCTAACTCCAGGTTTTGGGACCCACTAGGGTACTGGAAAGACAGTCTGCCTTAGTTCTTGCTCTCACTTCCAAGGGTGTGCTTATCAAAAAGATACTCTGCTAGGCCAACAGCTGGGGCCCCCATGGTGACTAAGTTGTGCACATGGTCACCTAATTCTTTGATAGACTTCACCTGCTCATTCAGGCAGTGCGTTTCCAGAAAGTCGCACAAATGAGGATCTCCTTCTTCTGATGCAAGAGTATGCAAGTCCAGCAAGGACTGGTTTGCACTCTTCTCCAGGAGCAGAGCACATTCCATGGCCCGCAGTCCACTTTCCCAGTCGTCTCGGTCTGGCTTCTTGATATCCTGGAGGGAGATTCGGCCTCCACGCTGGTTCTGAAGCCTCATTAGCTTCTCTGCGTGTTCCCTCTCGTCCATGGACTGGTGAAGGAAATACTTGGAGAAGTTGTACAAGGCCACATCATCTCTGGAGAAATAGTAGGCCATGGACAGGTACACGTAGGATGCATAAAGCTCCATGTTGATTTGGCGGTTGATGGCGGCCTCACAGTCTGGGTGAAAGTTTTGGCGCACCCTGGCAGGTCCAGCAGAGTCCTTGGAGGAGGCTGCCAAGGCCAGCAGGAGTCTAGGGGAGGACACTGGTAGGGGGCCTAAAGGATACCCGGAGGCCAAACACTGTGGGACCGTACATCTGTGTAGTACACGAGGCAGGGTCCTCAGTGCGGGGCCGATGCGCTTGGAGAAAAACCAGAAACAGGACAACATGACTCCTCTTATTTGAAAGAAGGGGAATCTGAGGCAAGAAAATTGAGGTCGGGAAAGCTCGGCACAGGGTCGTCTGTTGCTGTGTGTCAGGTCTAAATAAGAATGCAGCCTTAGCGATGACCTATGCGTCACAAGGCTCTTCTCTTCCACAGAGTTCTAAGAGATCTTAGTCACCAGTGCCGTTTAACTGTCATTTGTTGGGTAAGCGTGAGTGTGTAACTGAGTCCTCGAAAAGGGGAACACAGACAGACGCATTTACAGAAGCCTGCCGAGTGACTAAGACAAGATGGTCCGGATAGCATGTAGTTGATTAGTTTGCCTAAATTAAAATTCTGTTATTAAACGCAGGCTCATTGACTCACCAAAGAAAGGACTGAGCTGTCCTTGTCTCCTTTCACTAATCTTTTCCTGTCTAAGAACTTAAGGGCATGGGAAGGAAGGCTCAATAAATTTTTATATGCAAAGCGCTGCAAATCATTCCTGGTTATTTTAACAAAACAGAGTAGGGGAATAGTTACGGGAGTCCAGTAAAAACTTAACTGAAATAGACTGCTTTTAAAGCTTGTTGTGTTTTTAAATACAAAACTTATCTTTCTTGTAAAGAAGTCATATTTAAACAAATAAAATATACCTGCTGGTTGTCAGCTTGTTTTTACTTTCCTATTTTTTTGTTAATATAGAGATAGGTGCATTTTTAAAAGAACCTGAAATTCTGAAGTTTTAGTGGTTGTTGTTTCCTGTAGCCAGAGCTGGCCTTGAATTCTGCCTCCCTCTGCCTTCCACCTCCCAAGAGCTGAGATTACACCACGCTCCTCGAGGAAGAACATTTAATCTTAAGTAAATGTTTACAAATTGTTTTGGGACGTTAAGAAAATGAACTAATAGAAAAAATTAAAAAAGAAACACAGAAAACCCCAAACTCCACTTCTTTCCCTATGAGGGATAGCTGTTGCTAAAATGTGGATGATGTTCTCACTGATTAAGATGATAGCAAAACAAAACAAAACAAAACAAAAACAAACAAAACAAAAAGCAAAACCCCAAAAATACCTCATAGAGGCCTAAATATTTGAAAATATTTATTTCAGAATAATTGTCACATACTGAATTTCAGATAGTGGCCCCAGTTTCATTCTGATGTCTGTGGAACCCCCTGCTAAACCCAGATCATGACACTTGTCACCTACTTCTGCGTCTTGTTGCATTTCTCAATTCTCACTCTTGACACCCACTGATCTGCTTTGCCTCATTCCACAGGTTAGTTTGTGTTTTCTAGGCTCCTCTACACTGTAGCTAACACCAGGCACAAAGTTTAGTTTCTTTCACTCAGAAAAATAAAGTCTGTCTACGATGGAGTACAAAATACGATAGTTTATTTTTATTGCTGTGAAATGTTATGAAGATAAATTCCAATTTGTCTTACCTGCTGATGAACAATTTGATTGGATACAGTTTAGGCTATTACAAAGTCAAGCTGTGATTGACATGCCTGTAGAAGTCTTTGTAAGTTCATATGTCTTCTCTTGGGGAAATAAATTATACTAGAGTAGTCAGATAATATGCCATGTGTTTAACTGTTCACAAATTGCACAACTTTCCCCAAAGTTCTTGTCTGGGGACACTCTCTTTTACATGTTGAGTCCAAGTTCCTACTGATGCTTGCTAACGTCTGGCATCATCATTCACTTAAAGTTGAAAAAAAATTGACAGTCATTGTGATAGGTGTACATTAGCATTGTGTTTTTAATTTGTGTCCTCAAAATAAATGGCCATGTGTTACCCTGTGGTTCTTTGCCATTATCTTAGATGAGGTATATTTAAGTATTTATCCCATTTACATATTAAGGCATTTTGTTTGCTTGCTCTAGGACTCTTGAATTTCTATTCTCTGCATCTTTTGCTCCTAGCATTATTTCTATTCATGTCATTTTAATGTTACACTCGTGTTACCTCTTTATATCCCCTTTCTTTTCTTTTGTTTCACAAAACAAATCACATGATGTTTCTAGGTAAGTTTCTTAAATTGCTGATTTTTTGATATTTCTAGTGTCCCCTAGGTAATTAGAAAGTTAAATAATTGTATGTAAGCACTTGTAAAACAGAACACTCAAGTGTTCTCCAACATGTTATATGGAATACTCTTGTTTAGCTTTCCAAAATCCATCATTTTATATTATTCAGTAAGCAAATATTACTATGATTAAAAGGAGAACTGAAGACCCTCCTGTTTAGGTTACTAGAAAACTTCCCTGCATTATCGAACATTGCTATCATGGATGAATAGTGGGAAATTGCTTTTTCTATGAGAATGCCAAGTTTGTAGTTTCATGGTGACCTCACTCCTCTCAGTTTAGCATCTTAATATGTATCATGAATAAAAGTGGGTGCTTAAAGTCAGGAAGCTACTAGAACATGGATGATATTTAACCCAACAATCCCTCATGGGCTTCACATTTCTGGTCTCATTTTACTCTTATTTCCTCTAAACTTTTGCCATTTGTGAAATGTAATTTCCTAATGAGAGATTATGAAAATGACTGTCTAGAGTGATATTAATACCAGCTTGCTGCTGCTAGTTAGTGCCTCAGGAAAATTTATGCCATTCATTTAAGTGTTTAGACCCAATACAGTGAAATACATGGTAAAAACAAGTGCTGTAAAAGATCTGTGAGCAAAGCAATGCTCCAAATAGCGTGCATTTAGGCACAGCACACTAACTGGTCAAAATGTTCTGTCACCCATGACAAAGTTTGTCATCTAATTAGTCATACCTGGAAAATGATAGATGTTACATTTATTTTATAAATATTTTGACTTCCAGCATTATTATTAGTAAAATCAAGTTTTTTTTTTAAAAAACAATATACAGACTGAGACCTTTGTATACTGCTGTTCTCCAGACTTTGTTTCTTAGATTTAATGACTTCTTCTTTCCCTGGTGCACGTTTTAAACTTCTGTGCTTTTTTGGGATTCTCTCCACAGCTTCACATTCCCCTTCTCTTATTCCAAGTTTCTTCTCAACATTCTGCGATTACATAATAAAATCTTTCTCATCTTTTGAAATTCCATCAAGTCCAAGTATTTTTTATAAAAACATTTTGTATAACGGCATTCAGAATCGAACACCACTTTGTTGATGTCAAACAATTCCTTATATTGAGAACTCATTGTGTTATAACTCCAGTGTATATGAATGTGTGTGTGTGTGTGTGTAAGCATGTTTTCATAAGCAGAGTTTGCTTTATCCTTTTTAAATTTCTCAGTCTTACCACAGTGTTTTATACACAATAAGAACACATAAAGATAAATGTTTTTCAGTTGCCTAAATGAAATGGAACAAATTCACATATATCATTTCAGAATAGTTGAATATACTCCCATAAACTGTTTTGGGGAATGTCTTTAATGTTATTTAAATTCTTTGAATTTTCATGGAAAGTCTCAGTAATTCGGTTAGGTCATATTCTAAAGGAACTCAATATTTGCCTTTTCCTCCTCTATACATATATTAACAATAAGCTCTTATTATCTGTATACACATCCTTGGCCAATGGGAAATTAAAAACTTGAATGGACATAAATTGTTTTGGTTAACTCCCGCTTTGATTTGTGCATAAGATTAAGTTTTCAGTTTGTTTCTGTAAAGCATTTTATTTTATATAGTAAAAGCTTTGAGAATTTACTTAGCTTGGAGAAAGTTCTTTACATTTGTAGAGAGGGACAGATTCAGAAACAATGAGGAAAAGAAAATAACAGCACCCCTACCCATTTGTACTTGCATCTTCAATAACAATAGTTTCCTGTTTTTCTCATTTCCTTTAATGAAGACTTTTACCCAATAGATCAGTCACAGAAGCATTTTAATTAATTATGCTGGTTTTTTTTTGAAATTACATATCAAAAGGCTTCCAAGACAAACTGAAGATGGAGATAAAATCCACTGATTATTGTGGACCCCAAAACACAACCCTCATGTCAAAGGGGGTGAAGGATAATTTGTTCTGGAGCCAAACATGAGTGGGCATGGCAAAGGAACACAGATGTAGGCTACCCAAGATTCCGTTCTAAAAGAACAATGTCAGTCATAAATCAAGGTACTTTTCAAACACATTGGTGGAAGCATTAAGTAGGTGGTTACAGCAGTGTGAACAACAACAACAACAAAAAAACCCTCAGCTATTGGCCTCGAATTTGATGATTCAGTCTTTTCATTGTTGTGGGCAAATGGATGGATCTTGAAAACATCATATTCAGTGAGGTAACCCAGACCCAGAAAGACAAATATGGCATGTACTCACTCATAAGTGACTTTTAGACATAAAGCAAAGAAAAAACCAGCCTACAACAAATAATCCCAGAGAACCTAGACAACAAAGAGAACCCTAAGAGAGACTACATGGATCTAATCTCCATGGGAAGTAGAAAAAGACAAGATCTCCTGAGTAAATTGGGAGCATGGGGACCATGGGAGAGGGTAGAAGAGGAGAGGAGAGGAAGGGAGGGGAGCAAAGAAAAATATATAGCTCAATAAAAACAATTAAAAAAATAAAATTATGTGAGCTCCTTTAACAAAAAAGAAAACTAAAACTATGGTTTTGTTAAGTTAATACATTCTGTAAGGTTTTGTCTGTTATTTCAGGATATTGAGTTGGATACAGAATTGGGCAAATAATGATTATTTAGATGGCTAAAATAGTTCAAGATAAATTGTAATTAGGTTCCAGACCTGCAGTATCCAAACTCTTTACAACTGTTGAAGCTCTAATTAGTTCTAATCAGTCTTGCAGAAAATTTCAGTTTGAAGTTGGGCTACTTTCCAGGAACTTTCTGTTCATTATACCATATGCTTTTGCTGCAATTGATGTCTTCGAGGGTTTTGAATAGAAAATAACAGAGAGATTTGTTTGGGTAAAATGTATTTCTTGTATACATTGTATGCATCACTAGTCTGTTAGCCTGAGTTTGATTATTAGGCAATCTCTAAGAATGATTGTATGCAGGTGTGGAAGTTTCGTTTGTTTGCTCTCTTCTGGGATCCACTCCATATGTGAAGGTTTTTTCTTGTGTGTGTGTGTGTGTGTGTGTGTGTGTGTTTGTGTGTGTGCATATGTGTTTAATGACTTTAACCTTGAGCCAGAACCAAGTTCTAAACCACAAGGTATGAACACTGGAAGAATCCTAGTACATTTGATTTTATTTATTCATGTTATTCACCTAGCATTTGGGATACAAAGGGAGTACACCCTTCATTATCTTTGAATTAATTATTGCAGTCATGAAACCACCAGATTCCTAAAACAGGTCCTTCACTCTACTGGTTATCTCCAAAGTTCTCAGTGAAATCCTAAATAGCATTCTAACATGATGTTCTGTGAGATGTTCAAAAAGTCAGTGTCTTTTTATTTATTGTGACAGGGAGCATGGCACCCAGCATATCCTTGAAGTCAAATCATGAATATGAACTACTGCATGACCTAGAGGATTGTGAACTGCCTTGGATTTTCCTTCACGATGGCTATTGGAAATAATATGTGAACCAAGATCAAATCCAAGTCCATGAGCAAGGAACTTTGTTGTATTTGTTTGCAGTAAAGATACTGTGATGGCTAGCTTTGTTCATCCACTTGACACACCTGGGAAAAGCAAACCTCCATGAAAGAATTACCTACATCACATCATCCAGTGAACATATCTATGGGTACCATCTTGACCGTTGATTGATGTGGGAGAGCCATGCCTACAACTGTGGGAAGTCCTTTCCTTGGGGTTAGGCGTGGGTATACAAGAAAGCCAGCAGGGGAATAACATAGGGAGTGAGTAGAATTCCTCCAAGATTCTTGCTTCTTCAAGCTTGTCTCTTCATTCCTGCTTGAGTTTTTGATCTGACTTTCCTCAATGATAGACCATGACAGGCAAATATAAACCAAAATAAGTCCTTTCCTCCTCCATGTTGGTTTGGTCAGTATTTTATCATAGCAACATAAATTTAATTAGGATATTATTTACTGTGTCTAGAGCAAAGGGTATAATTAGACTACGCTTTAATCAGGGATTTGTAGAAAATCAGTTGGTAAAGTAAATTGTGACAGAGTGAAGGAGTGAGGACAGCTGCCCCCTGCTTCTCTTGAGTCTGTGAAAATGACACAGTTCATTTTCTTTCAGTGCTTCCTTACTTAGCAATGCCATTGGCAAAGTGTTGGTGGCATATGGGCTTACTGAAAAGTGGAATAAAACATTTCAGTATTTTTGTGTAATGTTTTCACTGTTCTTTTAATGGTAAAATATTTGTCATGTGTAAGTTACATAGCAGGAATTATATGCAATTTCAGTCTTTTTGAATTGTGCAATCAAGAGATGAATGGTAAAATTGTTCTTTGTAATTTAAGATTTTAGCACCCTTGTACTAACAGTGACATTAAATAACAAATAAAACCATGACCCCAGAGAAACTAAGTAACAAGAAGAACCCTAAGAGAAATGTATATAGATCCTTCTGGGAAGGAGAAATAGACAGGATCTCCTGAGAAAACTAGAAGCATGGAGGTTGGGGGAAAAAGTGGAAGGGGAGGAGGAGGGGAGAAGGGAAGGGGTCAGGGAAATTTGAGGGAATGGGATAGTCAAAATGAGGGAAGAACAGAGATGGAATGCAAGGAAAAAGATACCTTGATTGAGGGAATCATTATGGGGCTAGCAAGAAACCTGGCACTAGAGAAATTCCTAAGAATCCAGGACCCCAGCTAAGACCCTAAACAATGGTAGAAAGGGTTCCTGAACTGGCCATTTCCCTGTAGTCAGATTGATGACTGTCTTAAATGTCACCATAGAACCTTCATCCAGCAGCTGATGGAAGCAGAGGCAGAGACCCGGAGTGGAGCACTGGGCTGAGCTCCCAAAGTTCAGTTGAAAAATGAGAGGAGTGAGAATGTGAGCACAGAGGTCAAGACCATGATAGGGACACCCACTGAAACAGCTTGCCTGAGCTCATGCGAGCTCACCAACTCCAACCAGACAGGGAAGGATGCAGCACAGGACCAAACTAGTCCCTCTGAATGTAGGTGACAGTTGTGTGGCTGGGGCAGACTGCAGGGCCACTGGCAGTGGTACCAGGACTTATCTCCACTGGTTGTACTGGTTTTTCTCTTTTTGAACGTATTCTCTTTGGATGGATACCTTGCTCAGCCTAGATATAGTAGGGAGGGCCTTGGCCATTCCTCAAAGCAATGTGCCTTACCCTCTCTGAGGAGTGGATGGGGGTTGTGGCAAGTGGAGAGAATGTGAGGAGGGGAGGGAGTGGGAACTGGGATTGGTATGTATAATGAAGAAAGATAGTTTTTTTCTTTTTAAAAAATAAAAATATGATTTAAAATGGGGGTAAAGAAATAAAATAATAAGCTGAGCAGTGGTGGAGCACACCTTTAATCCACGCACTCGGGAGGCAAAGGCAGGCGGATCTCTGTGAATTTGAGGCCAGCCTGGTTTACAGAGCTAGTTCCAGTACAGGCTCCAAAGCTACTGAGAAACCCTGTCTTGAAAAAAAAAAACAGAAAAGAAAGAGAAATAAAAAAGAAATAAAATAGTAAAACTATAGTCCAATCTTCTATGGCTTTTAATAGAAATTTTAGTCATGGAATTATCTAGATAGCAGAAATAAACTAATTACTGTAATAGGAAAAAAGAGTATCACTGCATGATTAAATGTAGTATCAATCAGGCTCTCTGATGTTCTTCTGATGTACTGTCCACAGGGCAACCAGTGATTATAGTGATGGAAAAAAGTACAATGAGTGTAGTGATAGGGGAGCTCGGGCCTGCTTTTCTTCCCACCCAGCTCCAGCACGGCTAGCTTATACCCGAAATAACAGCACACAAATTGTATTCATTTAAGCACTGCCTGGCCCATTGTATCNTTCTTTATTAACCAATGAAAATAACACATAGACAGATGACCCTCCTACATTACAATGAGTAAACAATACAGTGAAAAGGTGAAAGAAAGCTGGCTGTAGACATTGAGCATTGATAAGACAAGGACAGAACCATGGTGGCCACAGAAAGGCAGTGCTATTCTTAAGCAACTAAGCAAGAGGGTCATAGTCAACACTACAGGATTGTTCTCTCAGAGTTGCTATAAAATAGGGCTCAGTAGAATTACTGCATTCATGTTTACTTTTTACAAGCTGCAGAGAATATAGATAGTTTTGAATCTGAATGGAACTAGAAAAATGTTAAATAACATGGCAGTGCTATCTTGGTTCTTGAGAATTATAGTAGAGAAATCCAGAGCCACAAAGGACCCTTGTTTCACTAATGGAGAAAGCTGTTAGCGATGGCGGGGCTCTATGTTTTGTTGATAGTCTAGCTGCCTCAGGATCCCAATATTTTAGTGTACTTACTCAGTATAGGATGCATTTTTCTGTACATTTGAATACAGAAAACCAACAACAGGTTTATTGCATAGCTTTTCCTGGAGAAATATGAACAAATATTTATTCACCCCAGATAGGGCACCGATAAAAGACAAGAGCTCCACTCAAGCCCAACTTGGTGATCGAATGGACTTACAGAAACATGACTGAGGGATTACTAACAGGAGTAGAGGAGAGTCACTCACCTCATTACTTGGAAAAGTTCGTGATGATTTCATCATGGAGTTCCGGTCTAGTTAACCTCTCACCTCTTGCATTACTCTAGCATCTCTCAAAGTCACAGTAACCTATGGGGCAGAAGAGAGAAATGGCTGGAATCTCAAGAGAGAGAGAGAGAGAGAGAGAGCTTTGTGACCTTTCCCTCTCCCTCTAGGAGTGAGGGGTAATAACCGTACTGCCATTACCATAGACCTTAGCCATCACTATATTGTTCTTATTCCATTGCCATCACTATTTGCAAAGTTCATCTCTGCTCCATAATGGCAATGTTATGTTTTGCCTTGAGGAAAAAAGCTTTATTAAAACAAAGAATCTCTTGGTGACAAAGACAGGGTATTATTTTTTTGTATCAGTGTTAAACACACACACACACACACACACACACACACAATCAATACAAAGTCATATATCTCCAAAGATACCCTGACCAAACCCTTAGATGACTAAGTAGAACCTATTGTTATAGAAAAAAGTACTCATTCAATTTTATTTGTTAATGGTGTGACCTGAAGTTCAAGAAAAAACAAGAGCTGTGCCCACACTAAAGTTTCTGTAAGGCTGATTGATCAATGAGAGCTTTGATGTTGTGGACTGTGGAAGTTGTATATCTGGAGCCAAGTTATCTTGGGTTACTTTCGGCCCCTTCACAGTCATTTATTCTTCTAATGTGCTAACAGACCACTGGTTTCCATCAATCCAGAGACTAAAAATGTCACCAGAAAGCATTTGAGATCCGTAAAGATATTTCTCTACTTTGCTATTACCTACCTTCCTCATGTCCCTCCAACATATTTAAGAGGTGTCTTGGTTTATGACTTCTTTTGGATAGTTACTGTAAACACTTCTTGTTATCAATCTGGAACATTATATTTGAGTTAACCTGAATCCTTGTTTTTGATCCATGATACTCATATTTAGCTCTACAATTAACTGTTATTTCCTTAGAGGTGAGAGCTATATTTTTCATCAATGGTGTTATTTACAAAAACTGGTTCTAGAGAACTCAGTGGGATCACCCAGTTGGTAAAGTATTAATGTGTAGACAGAGGTTTGTCGTTCAGATGGAGAGAACTCATACAAATAGCCAAGTGTGATGGTCGACGTCTGGAGTCCTAGCAGAGCAGGGTAGCAGGGACAGGCAGATCTTTGGAGCTCACAGGCTGTCTAATCATGCCAAGTTGATGAGATCTAGGCTCAAAGAGAATCTTTATTTCAAAATTTAAGATCGAGACCAATAAGGGCAGATAAACCACATCAATCTGTGGTCTACAAATGCAAATATGCACATATACACGCACACCGGCACATACAAATATATATACAAATAACATATAGACAAGAATACCCGCACCACATACACAGAGGAGTTCTGTATTTAGAATAGTCAACCACTCAGTTAACTGGAGTGCATAACACAATTTAACGTCTATCTTGACTTAGACTATTATGTGACTACTGTAGGAATCTACAATTGAAGGAGGAAGAGCAAATACTATTGAGACAAGGGTTGTCTCTCTGTAGGCAAGAAGAATGTGGGCCCATGACAGATTATAAACTACACAGAGCCTGAGTCCAGGAAAGGGAGGAGAATCATTCACATCCCACAAAACAAGTAAAATGAGTTGGGACAGAAAATAGACAAAGGTGACCATGATGAATGCCCACTCTCCTGACTGTAAAAGTAATACACTATCATCTGTCTAATTGCAAGCAGAAAGTATGCACAGAATGTATAGGAATCAATGGGTCCAGTCACAAGGAACTAAAGAAATGATCAATCTCGGGGAAGCTTTCCTCATTGTCTATCCAGGTGCCACCAGCAGAATCGTAAAAGGCCACTGGACAGGAAGGCGAGATGGTATTCTCTCTTAGAATCACTCCTGGGCTTGCATAGTCTGTCTCACCTTTCCTTAATAAAACTACAAGATCTCTGCACTCTTTGTTCACGTTTCTCTTTTCTTCTTGGGGGAAGGAAGAAAACTCAGGAAAACACTGGCTCCAAATGGCACCTAGTTCCATGAATTAAGCTCATCCACATCACTATTTACAGCAATCCTATCCAAAAGTTATTAATGGGATCTCACCTGGCCTTTCCACTGCTCCTCGGTCTTGTGATCACTGTCAAAAGAATTCAGTGTGGATGATCATAGCACCTAGTGTTGAGATCTGACTATGCCCTGGCATATGTTATTCCACATTATGCCAATGGTGTATACCTCCAAACGGTGGCTTACCTAGGAAGAATCCATTGGTAAGCAGCTTTTGATTGCATTTTACCTATAGAGCATTGATTCTGCACCTGAGTAAACACTGAATGACTTTGATACGACTCACATGGCACAGATTGATAAATTACTTATTTCTGAGGTCAGAGAGGGTAACACTTTATAAATTATCAAGGTGAGTTGGGACTGCCCAGACACATAGGGACTTTAAAATAGCATCAGAAAAAAAAATCAGACCTGAGAATTTACTAATGGAATACAAGACTAAGGAAAGACTATAACTTCCCCATCTGGACCCCATGAAGAGCGGAAAAAATTCTTACCTGATTGGATCCAAGGATTGACAGGCAAATAATTCTAAATTCTCTAAGTAACTGTGCCTCAGCTCAGTCCTTGCTGCTATATAGCCTACTTGGATTGCAATTTGCTCCTGCTCCTGTTCTTCTATCTGGACCGAATATCTATCTGTCCATCATTCATTTGTATAGACCAAATTTTGTATTTTCACTTCTGTAGCTGTACTCAAATCTGCAGCTCAACTCTGATCTTGTAGCCTACATCAGTAGCCGTTTCTCCCAAGGAGGCCTCTGGTTGGCTGGTTATCTTTGAATTTCTATTAGTTTCCCTTCGTTTCTGACATTTGCAACCTCTTGAACTTCTTCAACCTTTTAATCCCCTGTAGCCAGTCTATTTAGGCACTCTATATAGATACATATAAAGACGTGAATTTACTGTGTGATGTGCACTTTGAAAGTAGATATTGGTAGATATCCAGAGCTAACAAGGAAAGTGAAGTATCAGTCCAGTTGCTGCCAGTGAAACCACTGGACTATGTCGATTTATTGTTAATCACTTTTCTGACATTGTAGAGACACAACTTAGTTCATCTGTTTCTACTCTCATGTGATGTAGAAGGCAGGCAGGTAGAGTTTATTATGGGGAAATGTGGAACATCTTCAAGGTGAGAGTTGGTGCTGGCCAGAGGGACCATTATAGGCAAAGCCACTGTCAAGGAATCAGAGTAGAACACATCTGGAGAGACCACTGTGGTCAGGTCCATTTTAAAGTCGGTTTTAACTTTTGCTTAAGTCTCTGGAACAAATAGCTTTCCTGAGAGGCATTTTCCTGCCGAGACCCATTTGTGTTGGCTTTTACAGAAGAATGATATTATAGTAATCTTGTGACCTCATGGGCAATTCAGAAGTTCAGAATGTCATGTTTCTACTCAGGGTCAGAGATACAACTCAAGTCCCATTCTTTTGACCATTATTCATGTAACAGAACACTTTTAAAAGAAGAAAAATGATAGAATAAAAATAAATTCACAAGAATAGCCAGGTTTTACCAGGAAGGAATAGTTTTTCTTTGAAGGATATCAACAAAAGCCCAGTACCTCAATCTTCTTCCTTTTTGTCTATTCTTTAGCCATTCTCACATATAATATCTCTATTTTAAAGGAGAAGTAATTGTGATGTTTTCTTCTTTTTACATGGCTGTTCAAGTCTAAAGAAAGGTAATTGTCATGTGTCACTCTTTACTAATCTCTATTTCTCACATTCTTTTGTGTGTGTGTGTGTGTGTGTGTGTGTTTTTTTGTCTGTTAACAGGAGCAAGTGTGTTGGGGCTTCTGGTTATTTGAATAGGAATGTCATCCGTAATGTCATATATTTAAATGCGTGGTCTTTAGGGAGTGATGCTATTTAGCTCCTTGAGAAGGATTAGGAGCTGTGGCCCTGTTGGAGGAGGACTAGCACCAGGGATGGGCATTGGGGTTTCAGAAACTCATGCCAGGCACAGTGTCTGTCTCTTCCTGCTGCCTGGAGATCTGGATGTAGAAGACTCAACCTCTCCAGCACAATGTCTGTCTGCATGTTGCTATTGTCTCTGCCATGACAATAATGGACTAAACCTCTGCAACTGAAAGCAAGCCCTGATAAAATGCTTTCTTTTGTAAGAGTTGCTGTGGTCATGGGGTCTCTTCACAGCAATAGAACAATGACTAAGACAGAGTTGAAACTCATTTTCTTTTTTAAAGCATTACTTTATTTTTATGCATGTGTCTCTATGAGGATAGGTATTTGAATATGGATACCCACACCGGCCAAAGGCATCAGATTCCTTGAAGCCAGAGTTACAAATGCCTGTAAACTGTCAGATGTGGGTTCTGGGAATCAAGTTCCAAGCTCTGGAAGAACAGCAATTACCCTTAACTTCTAAATCACTTCTCCAGTCCTGAATCTAATTTTCAAGAAAAGTTAAAGCAAGCTTCTACCTGAAGTCTGTCGGTGGAATAACATGGCCAGGGACAATGAGCTATGTTAAGCGTGGAGTACTCGACCCACAGTCCCATAAAATGTCTGAGCTCTTTCCATTTTGGAAAATGTGCAACTGCCCTCACGTCCTCTCTCCTTTTCTCATTGCCTCTTTTCCTCTTTCTCTGTATCCCCCATTCCTTAGCCCTCCCTTCCTTATTCCTTCCTTCCTTTGAATTAATTAATTTGTTTTGGGGACATCTTTAACCTATTGTTCCAAGCTTGGACTTGAATGAAATTATCTTCTTAAATTTCAGTCTTCAGTTCAATTGGTAGAGATACTTGGCAACAGAACCTCCAGAGTCATATAATAACTCAAATCATGCAGTTTCATTTCCTGATTTTACAGACTGCTGATTATGAGGGAGGAACCCAGTCTCACTGACCATCTAATCATCTATTATTTAACAAGCTACCTAGCAAAACCCATTCTATCTGTCTCACCTTGAGGAATTAGTCATTTGGAAAAGGCACCAGAGAAAGATTTCAGAAAGATGTACATTGTCTTTACTTGTGTGCTGTATGTAAAAATTAACAATGAAGCTAAGTGGGACACTGATAGCTTACAGGAGCATCATACAACTGACATGCAGCCTCTTAAAGGAATAAAGTACTTTTTGTCTCAGGTAGAGACAAGAGCCCTCTAAAGGAGAATACAAGGACAATAAGCAATATATCTTACTCTCTAACAACCAGACCTTGATGGCTTGGAGCCTGACCCAATAATCCACAATGCCTCCTCTAAGCAATGGGGGTCTAATTCCTAATGGTCCCCAAAGGCCAGTCTCAGGATGGAAAAATTGTGTTGTGCAGTGTATTGTCTGATGGGGTAATAAGATGCCCACCTCCATCTACTCAGATATGGGCACAGGAAGCATGAGATGTCATTAAGTTTGTCAGGGACCTCACCTCCTACTTCCTGTGATCTAAGCTCTCAGGTTAGAATCCTGCAAATTTCTTCAGCTCTCAAAGCCTCCAGCGCCTCCAACCTCTAATCTTGTGAATTTTAAGTTTCAGGGAGAAGATATTATAACTCCATGGGTGGGAGCTTTAGTTAGAGAAAGAGAGGATAGAGCTGCTGCCATAGAGTGGGGCTGGGTCACCAAGAACCAGGTATCATAGAGATGCTAGTCTGGGGGCTTTAAAAATAACTAATGTCAAAAAAATGTATGCAGTATTAGGGGAGAGATGAGCAGGTTCATCCAGTTGGCCCTATCAGGAGGAGCCCAGGTGCCTCTTTTTAGTTTCAGTCACATCTTCACATATAGATTGAAGGTAATAATATGTATAATAATAATATATAATAATAATACAGATTAAAGAGGTAATAAGACAAAGAGAACTCTCCTGTTGTTCCTGGCACCAGCAAGGACATTCTCTGAACTGCTACTTTGGATTCCTTTTCCTACCTATTTGGTTTCAATTCCCTGTTCTCATCAATACGACCTTACACAAATGATCCAGGTGACAAGGCCAGGCAATTTCTTTGAACTGATGTAAAAGTACTCAGGCCTTTCCACATCAGAAGGGTTCTTCTGTCTCTGAGAATTTTCTCACTGTTGTTCTGTCTTTTTTAAAGAATACATTCTTTAAAAAACATCTTTATTTCATGTGTGTGTGTTTGCCTGTATCTTTGTGTATGTGTCTGCACCATGAGTGATCCACTGGGGTCAGAATAAGCATCAGATCCACTGACAGTAGAGTTACAGAGGTTGTGAACTGCCATGTGTGAGTGCTGGGAATTGAAGCCAGGTCATCTGAAAGAGTAGAAACTGCTGATCCATCTGTCCAGCTCCTCTTTAATGAAGTATATTCTTTATTAAAACTTTCAATTCAATGCTTCTCTGGTAAATATTTTGAATCCTGCATTTTGGGCTAATTAGCAGCACAACACAACAGGTCTTTTAGTGTTAATAAGAGGAAATAGCCATAAATGCCCTCAGTGGGAAAAAAAAGTAGAATGTGTTCCCATTTCTGGAGAGAACAAAGGGGTGGATATCTAAATATGCAAAAGACATAGGGGAAATAGATGAATAAGGGTAGCAAAATATCCCAAGAGACTGGCACAGGCCATGGTAGTTTCTGATTCTCACAACTGAGTGGATGGTGAGAGGAGCACACATATTTACTTTGTATATGCTGACTAAGAACATAGCGTGATCAAGAACAATTTTACTAACTTCCTTTATTGGTATCTTTTAAGATTATAAAAAGTCACTCTAAGAGAAATTACTCAGAGGTGGAAGGGAGGTAGTCTCCAAGCAGAAGCTAGATACTTTGGTCCTCTGGAGAGAAAGCAGAAGTAATGGCGCAAGAGGAGAAATCCTAAAGCTCGAGGGAGGAACTGAGATGGTGAGGTGCACTAGGAAATATTGACAAATAATTAGGGAGAACAAATGAACCAACTCAAAGAGGCGGGCCTACTGCAAATAATGAGAGTTGAACTAGAATCTAAGGCTAGTGTATGCTCACAGGTATTGTCATCATTTTGATGGAAAACTACATTTAAAAATGTTATTCATATTTCATCACCACACACTAGCAAAAATCTTTTCCATTAACTTGCTCCCCTTAGACATGACTTGTAATACAGTGAAGAAAATATAGATTTTACTTACACCTACTGTTTTTCTTGGGTAAAATTAATACAAATTTTAGTTCAGGAATGTTTATAATAGCTCCTTGCCGGCAGCCTTTGAGCATGAATAAATTTTCTGTCAAAAACTATGCAATGAATTTTAATAAATGAGAGTTGTGTGGTTCATTTAATTATAAGCCCAAAGCAAAACTGTGGATGCATCATCTTGGTGATATAGAAATTGGTGTTATCAAACTTTTCACTCACCGAATTGATGATATTCACTCAAGCATACCTATTGGAAAGAGCACTAAAATAAATGAAATATGAAGACATTTTGAGATGTGCAGGGTGGTTTAAAACTGTTCCCATTTGTTACCCATTAAATATCTTCATAACTACAAAGTTATAACTTCCTCTTTTACCCAGTTGGTTTTAAAACATTCAACCTTCCCCCTTTTCCTTCTCCACAGTGGAATTTTACTAATTATTCTTGGATAAGTGCCAGTAAGACACATGTTACTCACAGTCCAAGGCTTCCATCCTTAGACCCTTTCTTGTGTTTGTAATATATCACAGAAAATAGCCACCAGAATGAATGTGTTATAAAGTATGTTATAGACATGTTCTGTTTCTATTGATTTCTGTAATTGAAAAATATTTATACAAGGTAAAACCAAACACAAAGATTGCTGTAAGTTCATTAGTATATAATTTATAGTCAAGTTCATGGCTCTGACATTTTTCTAGACTATGAACCCTGATTTCTGGATGTCGCCTTGAAATATCCTTGACTTCCGCTTTCTAATGTGGCTATTTCGGTAAGTGCTGTCTGTCTGGGTCCTTTTGTGCTACTATGAAGATTATTACAGAATGAATGACAATGAGAAACATGTTCATGCTGTAGTCTGCAGGTTCAGTATCAAGTGACAACATCTGGCCCCAACCTTCCTCTTGTGTCAGAAAGACAGAGGTATAACCAGAGCTCTTGAGATGGTGGACCTCAGTTGTCAACTGGATGAGGTCTGGAATCACCTGGGAGATGCACTTTAGTGGCTGTCAGGGATTATGGAGGATTGCACACAAAGGAGACAGTGGGCTGAATATATGAGCATTTCTTCACCACTCCCTGCTTCCTGACTGTAAGCTCAGGGTGATCAGCTGCCTCAAGCAACTCTCACTTTGATTCTCTGTCTTCCTGTGAGAAAAATCACCTTTCTTCCTTTGAGACTTTTTAGTCAGAGCATTGTGTTCAGCAACAAGAAAAGTAGCTAATACAGCCAGCAACAGGAGGAAAATTTGCCTAATTAAAGTGCTATTAATTCATTCATAAGAATCGGAACTCAGTGACTAAAAAGTTCTACAAAGGCCCGCTGGCTAACGTGACCAAAATGACAATGACATTTCAGCAATAATTTAGGAGGAAGCAAATGTTAAAATCAATTTTACTATGCCCCTACATCTTGGCTTCATGTCCCATTCATTCTGTCTTAATAGATCACAGCATCTTAATTCATTTTAGCATAAACTTAAAAGCCCAGAATCTCATCTAAAGTATGGGTGAGACTCAACACAGGTTCATCTTGAGTCAAACTGCCCTCTGGCTATAAGCCTGTAAAATTCAAACAACTCATCCTCCACAAAACAGTGCGGTAGTGGTTGTAGTTTTATTTTTTGTTGCTTTGATGAAAAAAAAAAAGCTCTCATAAAAGTAGTGTAGGGAAGACAGGGCAGAATTCCAGGTTACAGTACATTCTAGAACTTGAAATAGCTATTTACATTCACAAGCAAGAGCAGAGAAAGAATGAATGCATGCATTCTGGCCTTGGCTCATGGTTTCTACTTTTATACAGTCTAGGACCCAACCCCAAGGAATGATGCTGCCCACAATGGGCTGGCTTTTCCTATGTCAATTAATATAACCAAGACAATTTCTCAGAGACATGCCTACAGGCCTACCCCAACAGTGATAATTCCTTATTGAGACTCTCTTCCCAGGTTTAGCGTGTATCAAAATGACAGAATTAACTAACGCTAAAAGGACAAGGCAGAGTATATATACATGTCTGCTTATGGGAACCATCAGTCAAGCACATGGAAAGAACTGAATTAGCCAGACGTCACATTGACACAGACAATTTAAACTGAATAGCAAGTAGAAAAGCATGAATGATTAAGCAAAAAGGTCACATAAAGCTGTATTTTCTAAAACAGTCTTAATACATGGATGGGAAAGCATGTTGCTATGGTCACCTGACTTTTACACCCTTGTGCTATCTCTTGCTTGGAGGGTGAGCTGGGACTGAACTCACAGACAGAGGTTGGGAAAGATTATGGAAAGTCACGAAGGATGAATAAAATTCCACTTTGAGTTTAGCTCCTTCTTGGATCATATACTTTGAAGAGAAAACCAGTTGCTGTGTTGTGAGGCTGACCCCTGGAGAGGAACAGATGAGTGAGCTTGGGTTCAGGTCTTCAAAGGCTTGCAACCTGCCATAGAACCAACCCCCTTGACAGGTGTTCCTCCCTCAGGCAGTCTAATGAGAAGACAGCCCCAGATGGCAGTTTGGCCACACTTCCAACACAGCCTGAACCAGAACCACCAAGTCAGGCAGCATCTTCAGTCTTCATCCACAAGAGCTTGGATAAAGTGTTATTTTCCTTGCCAATTTAATTACATAATGATATATTTCTAATATATTTATATCAATATATTTTTGTGATTAAAAATTTCAAATGCTTTCTTCCTAAAGACAACATGAACTAGAGCAACTGCTATGTAGCATTTGAATTTATATTGCATACTGTTATCATCTTGGAAAGAAATAATCTAATAAGTTTGAAAAGAGTAGATGAGTCATTTTATAACAATCAAATTCTAAATTTTAGGAAGTATTTACATTCAAAATAAGAAACTGAACAATTTTGATGTAAAATGCTATAAAAGATAAAGTAAATCAGTTTATTTTAGAAGAATGTTCTATATGTTTGACCTCTATTGTCATCTCCCTAATTAAAATTAATTTTGTGTAGCTATTCAGAGAATAAAATTACATGTGCCTTAGTGTATCAATGTGCCTTTGGTATAAAAATAGTAAATAAGAATTGTTTGGCCCTTATAACTTGTTTCAGTAGATCCGTACCTATTATTTCTAAAGAAATATATCAGATAAGGATGTATTTCTAAGATATTCTACTTAGGTTTCATTTACAAATAAATGAGCATTTTATACCGGTTCCCTCTGTTCCCAAACAAAGCGGAGGTAATAAAACACTTCTAATGCTTGTGTTTGTCAGTATGCACAGTCATGAGAAGTGATTATGATCTCTATGGGGGACCTTCCAGTACATTTAGCAGTAAAATTCCTATTGTATTCTTGTTCACATCAGGGAACTACCGACTCTCTCTATGAAAAAATAGATCCCATGTTTAAACTTCTATCAGCAATACAAAGAAGTTTTACTTAAAATGAGACAAATAGTGACATGCATATGCTTTCCACAGTCCACCAATTTCCAGAAATCGGTTAATCTAAGACTTGGATCATAGAGAATGATGATTTTGTTGGTTTATCTGGGCAAAGGAGCCCACCCACATTGTAGCTCTTTTCTTTTCCAGGGTCTGTCATTTTTGTTTTGTGCACCATTGTGTCTGTTACTAAGGCTAATATCTATTTTAATTTTAGAAATGGAGAAATTTAAGTGTCAATAAAGGATGGGGCAATGATGTAAAGGGTAGAGCAAACCAGTGTGCTTGGTCTTATGTTTGAAGGCCGCCATGAATTGTTGTAGGTTATGCGAGTTTAGGAGCTAGCACTCGAACAACTGCCTGAGAGTCTCGGGGAAACTGTCTCAAGCATTACTGCTGCCCGTGACTCTCATATATAGTGGTGTTTGTTATCAGTAATACATCAACAGCTGTATCATTGCCTTTTCTTTTCTTTTTTTCACAGCATGTTCTGTGCATTCAGAATATTTTCTTACCAACAGTTCAGGGCTATTATGATTTTTAGTTTGCAGTAAAGCATTGAAATGTCAGGCTTAATGAGCAAAGGGAAGTATTGTGTAGAGTGAGCCTTTCACTCCTTTGGCTTCCTAACCAGAATAATCGGGCTTGCAGTGACACCAGAGGCTGCTTCTCTTCCCTTGTTCTTGAGGATAATGAAAGTCTCTGGAACACATTTTTAATCTTCCTCTTTCCTAGCACACTGAATGACCTGGGAAAAGTTACAGGGAATGACCTTGATAAAAACAACTAAATAAATGACTGCATTTCTTTATGTAACATGAAATTATATATAATAGTTACAATGACCCAACTTCATTTTTCAGAGCTATTAGCTACTTTCTTCCCTAGCCACTCCAGTGGGTGGTATGCGTTTTTACTGAAACAGAATGGTAAGAACAATGAGGTGCCAAAGATACGGAATGAGAGACATGGGTAGGCAGAACTTTGGCACTGTTTCAAAATAGTACATAGAATCTGTCATATTTTGTCATTTTACTAAGACATAATTGGCCTGTGTGTATGGGGTCCTAGAGGTGAAAGATGAGTCACCTGTCTTCTAAGCAGGTTTCCAATGCTTTAATACCTTCAGTTAAAGGTTCATTGACCTTATATGGCAGCGTGTTGCTTCTGAACTTCTGTAGTATTATATAGCATTAGGAGGGGAAGCACAGAGTTCTTCCAATTAATTTTTCCAAAATAGGGAAGGCTACAACCAAGAGTCCAGGTTGTCAGAAATCCCAAGACCAACAAAACCATCTTCTGTGATTGAGCATCTCATATCTATAAAATTCAAGGGAGAGATTAGGTGTTTGTTGTTTCCTGAGTACTCTCTTCAGAAGATACATAAAAACTTGGGAAAGATAAGCCGATTTTCTTGACTAAACCTGTCTAGAGAGTAAGCTTTCATGGCTCTCTGGATGCCTTATTTGAGTGTTTCTAATCAGAGAGAAGAAAGTAATAAGAGGAGTTAACAAATCTTTAAGTAGAAAGAAACTGAAATAATTTTGGCCTTATTTTTATATCAGTATCTACCTAGATGGTATTTTTTCTATCATTAATATAATCATTGAAGATCATGGTGAGCAGCTCAGAAGCCTATGTCTTGGTACTCTCAGGACATTGGGTCCTCTTTTGATAAAAAGTATACATGCTTACCTATAATCAATAATACAAAACAAGTAAATATCATCTGACATCTGCTTATACTGTACTGCACAGGGCATAGTAAAATCTAAGTAATGTTTAATTGTCCCTGCAAATGGAGGACCATTGGATGTAGAAGTCTGGCTGCATATTGTTTTCTGTAGATAGTGGAAGTAGTTTTCTTAAAAATTTTGTAAATATATCCCTTAAGGTAGCTCTTGGTGCTTTCCCAGGACATAGCACCAGTAACTTTTTACAGAAACCTCACAATAACATTTAGAGAGGTGAGATTTTCTGCATTTATTTCAGAAAGAAAACAAGCAGAAGACCAGCATGACAACCTAGTCATTGCACTGTATCATGATGATTCAGGAAAACACCAACATCCTCTGGAGATGTCTATGGTCTGCTCTGTTCCTCACTTTTCATTTGAGAATTATGGAAACCAAAAGCATTAAAGAACTAATAAAAAGAAGAGAAAATTTAAGGACGACATTCACTGATGATAAAACTTTTAAAAATATACATAAAAATGGACCATTGTAATTGGGGAAAATGGTGCTCTATCTCAGACGATGGTAATGATAGAGCCATGAATTTGCTCCTTAAAGCGAAGACTGCTTAAAATTATCTAAAAAGGGTGGTAAAGCTTGGAAATAAAGTTTTCAATATTTTTGTCTGTGGACTAATAACTTTTTCTGTGAATATTGATCATATCATTCAGTACTTGCTTCCTCTGTTTCTTGTCTTCTAAATCTTGATAACAGTTTCTACTTTTCTTAAAGATTTATTTTAGCTTTTATTAAAGTGTATGTATTTGTATATGTGTACGTCACGGTGGTAGGCAGAAGCAGGGATCCCCTTGAAGCTGGAGTTACAGGCAGTTGTGAACTTACTGATACGGGTGGTGGGAACTAAGTTCAGGCCCTCTGCAAGAGCAGCAAACACTCTTAGGTGCCAAGTCATTGTTCCAGCCTCAACAATATCTTCCTGAGACAAGAGAAATCTCTCTGAATAAATGGAAAAATTAACACTGCCATGAAGGTTTTGTGAAAGAGAAGCTCATGACAATTGGGCTCTCTCTTGATGATGATTTTTATGTGGTTTCCTTATGCAACCAGTCTTTAATTTTTAAAAATTCCTGGAAACCAGAGTTACAGATGATTGTGAGCCACCAGCCATGTGACAATTGGGAACTGAACCCAGGTCCTCTTCAGGAGCAGCAGTCCTCTTAACTGCTGAGCCATCTCTCTAGCTGCATTAGCTACTCCATAAATGTCTATGCCAAGGAATTTTAGACAACTTCCCAGAAAACACAGGGTGTACTTAACATTTTGCAAGAGACTCAACCTCCTAATCTATGTCTGGTATTCTGGCATGCATGTTTCATGGAGCTTGTAAACCCCAGTGAGCAGAGAACAGTTTCTAATTTTTCCTGTTATTTTCTGTTAATGGTCCATTGACAGGTATACCATGCCTGTTTCCTCTTAATTGCAACTTGGTTAAGTTAAATAAGCATACCAGAGGCCATGAGAGGAACATAAATCAAATTGTCATAAGTGATTCATAATCATAAATCAGTTTGACAAAAGTTGAATTTTTAAAACATCTCAGTGTTTGAGACTGTGAATCTTTGAAACAGTTTAAGTAGAAATATTTGCATACTGGGCATCATTTGGAGAAAAATTTTCAGCTTGAGTGGCATGCCAAAAATTCACCTGTATCTTTAGGAAAGTTAAGTACTGTTTACCACTCTAGTTGATGGTGTGAACTTGGGAGAGCAGGGTCTACAAATAAGGTGGACTAAAGTCATGCAATAGCCAACTTTATTCAGAGCATCAGATAATTTATACTCTGAGAGTTAGGAAGAGTCACCTGAATCAAAATATGCCTTTCCTTGTTCTCATCTCTGTTCTTCCTTCATCTTGACTGTCCTGTTCCCCCAGGTTCTCCTCCCCTACCCTTCTTCCCTTCTCTTCCCCTTCTGTCCTGTCTTCTCCCAAACCTCCATGCTCCCAATTTTGTCAGATGATTTTGTCTATTTCCCCTTTCCAGGTGGATATATGTATGTTCTTAGGGTTCTCCTTGTTTCTTTGTTTCTCTAGGATCATGGATCATGAACTATAGGTTCAGTATCTTTTGCTTTACAGCTAGTGTTCACTTATGAGTGAGTACATACCTTGTTCATCTTTCGGGGTCTAGATCACCTCACTCAGGATGTTGTTTTCTAGTTCCATTCATTTGCATGCAAATTTCAAGATGTCATTTTTTTCTGCTGAGTAGTACTCCATATTGTAAATGTGCCACATTTTCTTTATCTATTCTTTGGTTGAGGGGCATCTATGTTGTCATGATGGGGCTAGCAAGAAACCTGACACTAGATAAATTCCCAGGAATTTTTAAGGACGACCCCAGCTAAGACCCTAAGCAATAGAGGAGAGGGTGCTTGAATTGGCCTTGCTCTGTAGTCAGATTGATGAATATCTTAAATGTCACCATAGAACCTTTATCCAGCAACTGATGGAAACAATGGCAGAGACCTGCAGTAGAGCACTGGGATGAGTTCCCAAAGTCTAGTTGTTGAGTGTTAGGAGTGAGAATATGAGCAAAGAGGTCAAGATCATGATGGGGACACCCACTGACAGCTTACCTGAGCTAATGGGAGTTCTCCAACTCTAGTCAGACAGGGAAGGACCATTGTAGGACCAAGTCAGACCCTCTGAATGTGGGTGACAGTTGCATGGCTGGGGCAGACTGTGAGGCCACTGACAATGGCATTAGGATTTATCCCTACTGCTTGTACTGGCTTTTTGGGAAACAAACCCTTCTCTTTGGATGGATACTTTGCTCAGCCTATATATAGTAGGGAGGGCCTTGGACCTTTCTCAAAGCAATATGCCTTACCCTATCTGAGGAGAGGATAGGGGTAAGTGCGCGGGGGGGGTAGTTGGAGAGGATAGGAGGAGGAGAGGGAGTGGGAACTGGGACTGGTAGGTAAAATGAAAAAAAGATAATTGTTTTCTTTTTTTTAAAAAAAAGAAAAAAGAAGAGCCACCTGAGTGAATTTCTCATGAGTTCAAGCTGTAACAATCACAAGGACAAGTCAAACTTGTTTTTCCATAGAGGCACATGAACAGCAACAGCTGAAGCAAACTCACTCCTCTCTGCTACACCTGGGAGGAGCACGAAAACATTCCAACAACAAGTCTGTGTTTTTGAAGAAATTGAGGTCACAAGACTCTTGTTTTCTTGGAGTTTTTCACATCCACTCTGAATTTTCATAGGACTCCATTCTTGGACTGTGGTCTGACAAAATACCATGAAAGTAAACTCCTATGTACATTTTTTTCCTTTTTAAAAATTATTCCTGACAGCTGTTGAAATAACTTATTTTCACTTTTCTCTCATAACGCATTTAGTATACTAGTCAAATATCACTAATGAAAAATTCTACTCAATTTATTTTAAATGTTTTTAGTGATCTTATGGGTTCTTATTTGCCAGTGCCCTCATATTTTTTCTAACTATCACATTTTACCCAGACATATATTATTTTTCTAGTCTGTGATGGTTGTTGATTTTCAACTTGACTACATTTGGAATTAGCTAAAATCAAGTGGCTGGATAAACCTGTAAGGGATATTTTTTTTTTATTAATTATATCATTTGAAGTTGGAAAATCCATTTTTTGTCTAGATCTTTGGAACTGGGAAGATCCATTTTTAACTTGGACCACACTTTCAGATGGGCATGGATGAAGGAGCATCTCTTTTTTGCCTATTGCCCTCACTCTTGCTGGCAAGTTTATTCCTTCACTGAGTCTACTATTTCAGGATTCTGGTGTACATTAAAGACCATCTGACACCTCTAGCCTCATGGACGGAACAACTACTGGATTCTGGATATTTTCCTTGATATATAGGCATTGTTGGATGAGTTGGACCACAGTCTGTAAGTCACACTAATAAGTAACAAATTCTCTTCTCTCTCTCTGCATGTACACACACACACACACACACACACATTCATACTACCAGTTTTGTTCTTCTAGAGAATCCTGGTTAAGACACTTCTCATATGTAAGATTTTAATGTCTCAAATTTTCCTACACATTTTGAATAAGTCACGCTAGCAACAGAGTTTTCTGGCAGCTATAAGCATGTTTCTATATTAGGAGATATCATCTCACACTGTCAGAGAAATATACTTCCGAGAATGCTGTCCTTTGATAAATGATTAAATGCTGTTTTAATAATGATGGTTTTTAAAAAGCCTTTATGCCATTTATTAGAAGTTCATGTTAGGTCTGGGCTCAGTCGACTTTATTCCCCTGATATGTAATAATGTCCTTGTATGATGCTAATATATGCATGCATTCAGTAATTTAGCATCATTATTAGTAAACTGGAAAAACCTACTCTTACTCGCTTATTGTATGGTAGGTATATAACTTGATGTGCTCAGAGAATACAGTAGTAGTAATCTTTTCAAAATGATCTTCATTTCTTCAAAAGAGCCGATATTATGAAGGTGCAGGAAGTGAGTGTTCTTGGGGAAAACATATTTTTATACATTTCTCAAAGTAGAAGCCCTTACTCTGAAGGTGTTTTGACTTTCAGTGCAAATACATTTCCAAGGCTTGCCTATGCCCTAGCAGGATGCAGATGGTATTGTCTTTCTTCCCTTGTTCTGTATCGTATTGTGACCTGACCACTGTTGGGTGTCGTTCTCGTCACCATTATTCTTTACTCGGAAGTCTTTGCTAGCTTGAGATGTCTCACTTATACTTCCTGTTTATTCAGATTACATCCAGAATTAAGGTTCTGCTCAGACTTTTGGAGATACATTCCTATAGTTGTATAGCAAATTGAGCTGCCAAAGGTAACCACACATTAAACTGACAAAGACCATCTCACAGGAGACTTAACTGCCAACTTGTACAGTCTCTGCCCTGATAGCCCTTAGCTCCCAACTCCTCCTAACTTTGTAAACCACTGTTCTGCCCTCTTTGTTGCTTGGGTTATAAGTAAAGCGCCATGTCATAGAGATAGTAGGTTCAGAAAGTCAAGTGAATCTGATTTTCACTTTGTTAATGCCGTTTACCAGCTGTATAATATTGGGGAAAAATTAGTTAACTTCTTTGGCTTCATCAACTAGGCAAATGAGTAACTATGTTTCAGGATAGTTGAGAAGGCTTAAGAAAATATATTGATATCACAGTATCTTGATGTTTAGAGTATGTAGAGTTGTTTATTATTCCATTCTTTATGGTAGAAATATTTTTAAGCAAAATATGATCCATTAGGGATACAGGAGGTTATTCTAGTCAGGTTTTCTACTATTAAGAACAAAAAGAATAAATAGGAGAGACAGTGTCAAATATTTTCATATCAGGTTCATATATGAAGTAAAGGAAAACCTGGGTGAGTCTATAAGGAGTAGATGAAATCCTGAGTGAATGTGTATTAATGACAAGGACTTTAGTGCCTCAGAGTCATGGAATTGGTAAAGCCTTCCCTTTGTCAGGGTCAGAGAATTGGAAAAGCTTTCGTCTTGTCTGAGCAAATGTTGCAAGGATACACAGAAAGTACAGACCCCAGCTTCTGAGCCCTTGGTGTCTACATCTTGAAACTGCTCCACCACAGAGACAAGCTAGCATCTCCTCCCTAGGCCAAATGCTCCAAGTTTTTCTGCTGTTGTGTAGCTGGTTCATCTTTATCAGTGTGCATGGCCCACTGGCTCCCAGCTTTTCTGCATGTGGGCCTGTCCTTTGTCCTTTCATACCCTTGTTACCCAGTCGTGTTTTCAAGACTAATCCACAGTGGGTGCAAAATGTTTATCAAATGCTTTAAGTTATTTTTAAAAATATTTTCTTTAAAGTTTTATGCATGTTGTTTGTGTGTGCGAATTAATGTGTGTACATATGTTGTGTGAGCATGTGTATGAGTGAGTATGCACGTGTAGAGACCTGAGGTTGATGGGAGATGTGACTCTTGATTGCTCTCCCCCTTAGAGCTCACTAATTTAGTAAGGCTGACTGGCCATTGCATGCCAGAGACCCTCAAGTCTTTGCCTTCCCAGCCTTAGGATTACAAGCATGTCACCACCATGGCCTCTTTCCACAGTGCTTGACATTTGTGACCTGAGCCTCATCCTAGAAATAAACACATTCTGCATTTAAGAACATTTCAACGCTTGGAGCACTAAAGGTGGACAGAAATGATCTTGTACACCAGGCTTTTCAGCCCAAGGAGCTGGAATGTGCTTTTCTGGAGATGTATGGGATTATGTTCTCTTGTATTTTCATTTTCACTTCCTTGTCTTTGTTCTTCCTTGTGAGCTATTGAACAAAATCTATGCCTTGAAAACATAGGCTGATTGACTGTATAGTTTCTTACATGCAATTGTCCCTATGAAAGCTCAGGGCAAGAGGCATACTGGGTTCTTGAAACTTCTCATTGTTGCCATGAACCCCCAGGTTCCCTGATGTAAATTCATATTTTGTACTCCAAGTATTGTTTTATGAACTGAGCTCCTCATTCATAGTAGGGGTCAAACTGCAATTCTTTATGTAACAAGTTCCTTATAGACTGAGCTGTTTCCCTTTATCTTCAGTTAAATACTTTATATCTTCTTTGAACTCATGACAACAGAAAGCCCTGTTTCTATCCTGCAAACTGAAAACTTCACTGGCCGTCATGGGATTTTGTGGGATGCTTAGAAAAAAGAGAAACCAAACCCTTGGTTTCCTTTGCCAGAGGGTAATGAGCCCATAAAATGAACTCAGAGGGGGAGTAAATGTGATCAAAGTATACTGTGTGCATATATGGAATTGTCAAAATTAAACTCCATTCTTTGTGCAATTAATATACTATAATTAAAGAATAACTTAAAAACCATCTGCCTTTGAGTTTTGATGCAGTAGTGCCTGGTGATCGGCTCTAGGAATGAAGAATTTAGGAGTTAGGGACTGAGAGAATTTCAGCTAGATTCCTGGGAGAAAAGAGAAATGTGATGGAATGAACACAATTCAGAACCACTTTTACCTGTCAGGAGAGGTGACAATATATCCAATTTACAATATGAACTGCTGAGGCTTAAGGCCTTACTGTCATCTCTGCAGTCTGCAAGAGAAAAAGCCTATGAACTGAGCACTTCCTTCCACTTACTGTGAAACACCAGGTAGTAAAAATATATCATAATCAATAGAGGCACCAGCAGGTCTACCATATGGATCTAATTTAGGAAAATTGTTCACCAGGTAGGTAAAGACGTTCCTTATTGGCCAGACAGTGGATGAGTGACTTCCACTTGGCCACCATAAACCCATCAGTGTTCTAGGAAAGGGGATGTAGGAGGAGACAGAAAAAAAAGGGAAGCAAGAAAGGTAATTGTTTTATTCTTAAAATCCAGTAAAATAATGAATTCCAGGCAAACTTAAATATCAACACTACCTTATAATACAATCTCATTTATCAAACTCCACAGCCTTAATTGTCTATCTTAAAAGTGACAATTATCTGATTATATTTACATAAATCTTCTTATATGTGTTTCCTCCTCTAGCTCAGGTCTAATTCTAGTTTTGTAAGGTGTTCAATTTTTCCCATACATAGTTATTTTTAAAAATTCCAGAGCTTTAAATGCTGCTGGGGCTTAAAATTCTCAGGATGGATTGATTAATATTATGTATTATTGTATGTTCCTGTTGGGTGACAATGATTGGGGGAACACATGAACAAGCATCTTCTTATCCCAGATTCTGAACCAATAGCAGTAACAATACCACCAGGAGTCAGTTCGAGTTACATACAGGAACATGGATGAGTGGTTATGTAGAGGAGCACAGGCATCTCAAAATCAGCCGCATCACTGAAAGCCCGCACCAGAGTGGGTAAAGACGCGGGTGAAAATTGGGACTCTGGGGCTTTCTATATCATTTATTTGCAGTCGCATTCCAGGAAGCAAGGCAAACTGGCCAGATCCAGGGGCAGGTGAAGCCTTCAAAGACCATCATCCAGTGACTGTCTAATGCCAGGACCCTTCCTGTTAAAGGCTCCACAGCATTCAAGATACTGCTGCAAACCGGGAACGAACTATTCCAACAGGATCCTGGGGTGGGGAGCATTTCACAAATCATGATGGTACAGGATGAACTTAACAGTATCTACAGCTGTAACTTTAAAATATTCTTTTCTTCTCCACAATCCCCATCCCTATAATAATTTAAAAAATTTTCTGGATAGAAGTTAAATTGGAAAGTTCTTTACATACAGGCTGCATGCATAGGGTTTCCATATAAATTTTCCCTTAAATCACATGTTTATTCCATGTAAAACTTTAGGGGTGGGAGACACAATTTTGTAAATTCTTATGTAATTGAAACAAGAAGCAGCTAAATTTCACTCTCGTCTTTTGTTTTTACTTTGGTGGCCACACTGCACTGTATGGTATGTATCAAGATTGACACACAGATGATATATTTATTATGTAAAATATTTTGTATATATGTATACATTGCAGACTGGCTAAATTTTAAAAATTGACATGGGTTCATAAATGTCTCATTTCTTATTTTCAGAAAGTCAATTAGTTCCTAAACGAAGAAGAATATGTTTATTATAAGGTTCACGATAAAAGATATTTAAATAATCCTGCCATCTGATCAGAAACAATTTCCCCAGTAAATCCGTTCTTTTCTGTTGCTTTCAGAAAACAAGAGTGAGCCTATGCCTTTGCTTCTGCACTGATTGTTGTAATGAATTTCTCAAGTGACTCAAGAACAGCTGATTTCTTTTGTGGCAAAAGAATTTTCATTCTGAGAGAAATCTGTAAGCAAAGTCACCAAAGACCACAGAATTAGCATCTCTAAGAAATGCCCAAGTAACACTCAAGCTCCCTTCAGAAGACCACAGTTTAAGTCCTATCATTATCAGCATCTGATGATTACAATTCTTAAGTGACTTTAACATGTCATAAGGCAACATGGGGGAACTCGAATTTTATTAAATGATTGTGATCTCTGAAAATGGCTTGATAGGAACTGTTCTCACTCTCCCCATAACAATTTCCTTGTATTGAGAAGAATTAAAAACAAAACCAAAAACTGTTGACTGAATAATCATTAGTTTGTATTTTCAGAATTACTGTTGTTAGCACATGTCTCCTAAAATATTATTTAACATATTCGTCTATTCCAGGAATAGGCTAAATGCTCATGGCATGCCGATATTCAGAGCTAGAAGACAGCATCAATGCAGCATTTCCACTGCAGCATTTTCACATGCATTTCCAGGATACTGCATCTGATACAGCTTTTGGTTTTAACACCCATTTCAAGGAGATCATGAGGGTCATGATTCAAACATTTCTTTTGCATTTATTTTTGTCAGAATTTGTACATAATGTGAAATACTATGACATCATTGTATTTATTGCCTTCTGTGGCTGTGGTAAAACGCCAGGACCACAACAGTTTAAGGCTGGAAGGATATTCTGAATTATGCTTCCAGGAAGACAAAGTCTCTCATAGTATGGAAGGCCATGGCATGGTGGCTGGAGGAGGAAGTTGGCTGATTACATTTCTCATCCACACATATGAAGCAGAAGGGTGATCAAGAAATTATGTGAGACAAAAATCCCTTAAAGCCTTCTCCTAGGGACAGACTTCCTATAGCAAGGTTCTACCTCTTAAAGTTTCCATAGCTTTCCCAAACAGTTGTCACCAACACAAGATCAAATGCCATTCCAGCCACCACCGTGAGCAATTAAATATTCAAGGACATAGTAACTTCAGTAAATTTTATTCTGATTCTAAAAACTCATGAACAGATGGACAGCCTTTGCAAGAGTTGTTAACTTTTATCTGTAGTGGTGGCAGGGTTCTGTCTTTTCCATGAGTAGTTTATGTAGAAGAGCTAATGTTTCCTAGTCACTTATGATCTATATATAGACACACTGCATTCTTATAACAAGCTCTAAATGCTTATCAATTCGAATATGTTAACATGGAAACGTTTTCTATATTAAATTCCTTTAAAATGTATGAGGTAGGTGCTGTTGACATGTTTCTTTAATAGTTTAGGAAACAGGACCAGGGGGATTCTGTTTTTTTCCAAACTGTACAGTAGGCAAAGCATAGTGGCAGGACCGGTATCAACTATGGACCCTAGGCCACCCTCTGTTCTACTATGAGGTTCTGACCTCTGTATGTTGTCTCTACTACTGTTATGCATTATAATATTTTACCTTGTAACTTATACTATCCAGGGGCTGGAGAGATGGCTCCTTAATTAAGAACATATGTGGCTCTTGCAGAAGATCTAATTTCAGATTCCAGCATCCACATCTTCAAGCTCAAGGACATCTGATGTCCTCTTTGGTCCTCCATGGGCACCTACACACACACACACACACACACACACACACCACTTAAAACAGTATGCTTAGATTAGGAAAGACAATTATATTTTAGAATTAGTTTGAGTTGTCTTGAAGGTGGACCTTTTAACAAAAAAAATATTTCAAATGTAAATTTCCAGGTGTATAATAGCGTACATAGAATACTTTCATATCCTTCTTTGAGTATTACTTCTTGGTGTTTATTTGGAAGTATATTAGTTCTGTGTGTTTGTATCTTTTGATGCCCGCAGAGCTGGCATTAAACCTTATGGTGCCTTAAAACCCTTTTTGAGGGTCCTCCACTGCTTTTACTGGGCAGGAAGTTTTGGAGCCCCCAGCTGTACAAATTTTAGAGCTATAATTCATTCACCACTTGAATTGCTGAGATTTTAAACTTAAGGTTTTAGGGATGTATCTTTTATTTGATCTTTGTTCTCACTGTTCTTTTTTCACAGTCTTTGTTTTGCTTTTGAACAACTGAGTAGTTGAGGATCCTGGTAATATGAAACTGTTTCCCAGCTTAATTAGTACTAACCCTTTAAGTTTCCCTTTAAACACTGCCTGCTGACAGAGCAGTTCCTTGTTTTAGTTTATCTCTCTTCATGTATTTTCATCAGAGAAGATAAAAGAAGCCAACTGCTGTAAAACAAATAATAAAAACCCAGAGGCAGATATTAGCGCTCAAGCCTAAAATCAGAAAAGCAAAGCAGCCAGCTCTTACCTCTATCTCTGACTAAAATGGGCAATCCTGCCTCCACGAATCCTCAGACCAAGTTTGAGCATGAGAACTGTCTCCTCACATCTTACATTCCTCTCTATTTCTGGGTTTAAAGACATACACCACCGCTGCCTGGCCTCTATGGCTAACTAGTATGGCTACTAGTATTAAAGGTGTGTGTCCCCACTGCCTGGCCGGTATGGCTAACTATTGTGACTGCTTTGCACTCTGATTTTAGGCAAGCTTTATTTGTTAAAACACAACTAAAATATCACTATAAACTTCACTATAGCCCTTTTTTGAAAGTCATTTTGTCAATGTTTCCAATTGAAAATATCAGAAGCATTTTAATCTTTCACGTTCCTAACAGGTGACAGTTTTGCCTACAGGTCCTAACACAGCATACCTGGCCAACAAATTTCTCCACTCCTTTTGCAGCTTATATTTACAGACTAGTTCATATCTAATGCCAGGTATATGTGTGTGCATATCAACACATTACTTCTAGGTACCTATGTATCTGCCAATTAACTTATTAATGTTTAATATACTTCAGAACTATTTAATTAACTCAGTATTCTGAAGTTCTTCTCTTTAGGTTTGGAATCTAAGCTCAGGGATGATTCTTTTGGCCTGAGGTGACTTGTCTCATTTCAGTCAAATTAGCAGATATTTTTGCTGTTTGTTAGGGGTGTGTGTGGTTCAACTTAGAAGCTTGTCTTGTGATTGACTAATTGTTATGTAGAAAGATGAAATTACAACAATGTGTTTTTTCTAATATGTCAGGTTATCTCAGTTTTTTTTCATATTGTGAAGGTCACCAGGTACCCTAAGAACCAAGTGTGTGGAAATCCCAATTCGAAAATGTTTTTAAATTTTCTACTTGGACCATCATTTCCTGGTATCTTATATAGGTCAAACATGCTCCCATAGGTCATCTATATTTAATTAGGGACATGATTTTTATTGGAGAAGTAAATTCTATCTCTGAATGGGAGAGATAAAGATTGTCTTAAATAAATTTCTTGAGCTGTGATAAAATACCATGATCAAACACAGGCTGGGGAGGTGAGTGTTCATTTCACCTTATAGCATGGAGACCATATCCAGGGAAGTCAGGGAAGGAACTCAAGGCGGGAACTTATGCAGAGGCTACACAGGAGTGCTGCTTACTGGCTGACCCCTCATGTCTCTCTTAGCCTTCTTATATACTACCTGCCCAGGCGTGGCTCCACCCACTGTGAGCTGGGCACTCCCACATCAATCATTAATCAAGAAAATAACCTCAAATCTTACCCAAAAGCCAATTTAGTGGGGATAAATTCTCAGGGGAGGGTCCCTCTGTCCAAAAAGACTCTAGCTGGAGTCACGTGACAAAGCACTGACCAGGCCAGACCAGAGATCATTGCCAGCAGTAATTTCTCAATTTTCCAGATTTAGGAATTACACTTACTTCTTACAGTCTAGTGTCCACCACCAAACAATAGAATTCTGAAGAAAACCGGAACCTATTTTTCCCTTATATCTTTTTAATGATTAGTTGCTAGGGGAAATTTTGATTCTGTTTATTGCAAATGTGAGATATATATCTTTTACCTAAAAAAGCAGCTATTCAATTGAAATATGGAGACTTGAGACATTATTAAAACAAAATTACAGTCAAATATTCAAGTGTGCTATTGAAAATCAACATGTAATCTCCCATGAGCTCTCTTTGATCACTATTCCAAATTTCTGCAAAAAACAACAACCAAATCAACCTCACTTTTGAAGCATATACAGGTTAATATTGTAGAAAATAAGTTTAGTTTCCAGCAGGTCACCTTTTCCTCAGCATTTACTTGAAATTTAAATAGGCAATCAGGGTGTGACTTTGGCAGTATTTGTTCTTATATCCTTTCAGAGCACTTTCTTGAGTTATTGAGGCTGAAGATCTAAACTCTGCACACTTCTTATGATTTATGTTCTACGTTCTATCTGAAGCCAACCATAGAGACTCACTGTTGAGATCATAAGTAAGTTACGGTATATGTAGCTGAGAGCAAATTCAGGGGTAGGCTTTTGGTTTCTCTAGAATGGCTGTAATACGGTTTTGATTCATCTAAGTCTCAAATATTTTTTTTAAATTTAGGATTCATTTTAAACATCTATATTCAGAAGGTGTCATTGACAGAAGGAACCTTAGCCTTTGACCAAGAGACATGTTCATTAACTCTATCCCAAATGAGTGAGAGACAGTCAAATTGTCTGTCTTGAGGGAGGGAGGATGGGAGAGAGAGAGAGAAAACGAGAAAGAGAGAGAGAGACACACACAGAGAGAGAGAGAGAGAGAAAGACAGACAGACAGAAAGACACACACAGAGAGAGAGAGAGAGAGAGAGAGAGAGAGAGAGAGAGAGAACAAAAGTTCTGGGAAGATAGAGCTATCCCAAGCAACTTTGAGAGACCTAAGTAGATAAGTTCCACAGTCTGTCTCCTTTCCAGTCTTCTACTAAAATACACACTGGCACAACCAAAGAGAAGCTGTTTGCAGCAGTAATGTACTAATGGAACTTGGATGATAATTATGAGCTAGAGACTTGAGAGGAAATAATCATATGCGTCTGGAAAGGCAAATGGGAGACATCTAGTTCTGGTCACGAGTAGCGGCCAAATGTTTGATCCTCTGTGTCATGGCAAGCATGACTACATTAGAAGTCTGCAGCCCTTCCGTCCTGTTTGAACTGAAACTTTTTGAGTTTTTAAGCTTCTAAGTTTGATCATATTGGTGAGATAGAAATTCCTTAGTGGCCTAGGATTAGTCCATTCTCTTTAGCTAGAGAATATTAGACACAAAGATTTCTGTGGTAGATGTGTAGAAGTTTCAAATGTGTGCAAATAAGCCCTTAAGGAAACGTACATAGACCAAAGGATAATATCACCACAAAATATCTGAGAAAACTGCTTAGTGGTTAACTTACAAAAACATTAGGATCATTTTCCAATAGGTGCCTACCATAAATAGCAGAAGTCTATGCCTCTGTGTTGGATTTAGACTTCTGGGTTTGTCAGTCAACTAATTTTGAGTCTCTGACTTGTTTTGAATCTGTCAACAGTGATGTTCTTTGCAGAAAAACCTCCTTGAATCAAATTTCAGCTTATAATCTTCTAGAAGGATATGTGTGAGCCTGAAGTTTACACGTCTTGTTTTAGAAACCCCAAAGGCAGGTGAGACTATTGAAGACATCAGAAGGTTTGTGATTATCATTATTTTCATTGCTACAGTGATTTTTGGTTGTTTTTTTTTGTTTTGATTTTTCTTGTATTTTGAGGGAGCATGCTTTACTCTCTATCCCAAGCTAACCCAAACTCTAGGCAATCTCTCTGCAATGAGGTTACAGATAAGAGTCACCATACTCAAGCTGCTATAGGTGGCATCAAGGCACTCTCCAGAAGGTACCTAGGTCACCAAATAGTTGGGTACTTGGTAGAATTTGTCTGAGGAGAATACCTTAACCTAAGACAGAATTCCTTATCAACACAGATAAAGAGCTTGCTATCAAAATCTGAGATACTTATATGCTTGCTAAATTGCAGACTGGAGCATTTTCTTCTGAGTTTATAACAACTTGAGAAGTGTGTGACTTGAATCAGAAAGCATAATTTACTTTTATTTGAGTTCTTGAGCTACAAGTCATACATTTCCTGGAGTCTATCTGAGGCACATCAGTGAAAGCTGGCACAATTCACATTGCATTGGGAAGCTATGTTGAATCCGAGCCGCTGAATTTATATTAAATCATCTTTTGCATTTAAAAATGTGAGCAGTAGAAAGAAAATAGATGCAATAAGGAGATTCATGCATTCTGAACATTCTTTTTGTCATTTATAAATCTTGTGATTTAGCGACATGTCTCAACAACAAAGATAAAGAATGTTGATTTTAAGTAACCCAGAGGCAAGTAATAGGGTATATGATACTTACGACTGTTTTCCTTCTTGCTTTACATATGTACCATCTGGAATCAAGTAGCTTTCAGTGATCAGACAGAATTTTATTCAGCTACTTTTTCTTTGTGTTTTTAGTCTTTTGTTGATAATGAAAATAAAGGCAAAAAACAATAACAAAAAAAGCAAAGAAATGGGACGTGAAAAATACCATTTTTTAAGACTAGGAATAAAAATAAGAGCTTTAAGATATAATTTTGACAGCTAGATGGAATTAGAGACTCTTGTTTACTAACTGAAGACATTTAATTCTTTTTAATTATAAAGATAAAGCTTTATGTCAGCAATTTGGCTGCTGCATAAAAATAACTGCTATGTTTATTTTCCTCTTTATCGGAAGTTTTGTCATAAGTGCCTGAATAATCTATCTTGTTATAATAGGCTATCTACAATAGCACAAATCTTACATTAACCCAGTCCCCTTGGAAATCAAAGCATCTCTCACTAGCAAATGACTGTTGTTTTGGGAAGTTTTTAACATATTTCTTTAATTGATTCATTGTGAATTTTACACCACTGCACCCCAATCCCGTTCATTTCCCAGTCCTTCCACCCTCCAACCTTTCAACCTCCCACAGAAATGAAAATTGAAAACTAAATTTCAGATGAAAACAAACAAATAAGCAAAAAACACATCTGGCCGATATTTCTGGGCAGCGACCTGCTCCTATATCAGGCTCCATCTTCTCTCACACACGTCACAGCTGTGGCCTTGCTTGCATCTCTCTGCTCCTCCATCTTTCCCACCTCTCCATCACAGAGTCATTTATAGTACTGGCACTGGGTGTCAGGAGTGACTGTCACGACTAAGCTATTGTGGGCCATGATGTAATTATAGCAACTGATAACTCAGATGTCAACCCACCAGAGGAAGTATTCCCTGATGAGGTATTCCATTAGCAAGGCTTGCAGATTACTGACTCTGAAAACTATTGCTTTCATCTGTAACTTCATTGTGTAATAACAGCTATGATAGCTTCCCCTTACTGTGCATATTCATTCCATGAGTACATGTAATCTTATAATTGCATCTCAATCTTATGGGCACACATATCTGTGGATGGTCAGGAAAGATGACTTCTCATTTATTTGCATGATTTTGAAATATAGAAAAAGTACTAGGATATGCTTCGTAACTGTATCTATTGTCCCATGAAGACTGTAGACATTTAAAAAAGCTGCTTTGTGCCTTTAACTTAGACTAACTGCACACAGCTAGCTCATTTTTACCTCAGAGCAAATTTAAACTTTACTAAATAGTTTATAAATTCCATTTGTATTTTAATAAATAGAACTTGTTTTAGGATCAGAAAAGTAAAACAGTCACACTGACCAGCCTTACAGACTAGGCAGCAATGACACGTACTTTTAATCCCAGTAGCCACAAGGACACACACCTTTAATCACAATAGCCAAAACGACACACACTTTTAATCCCAGTAGCCACACTAGCTTGCCATATAATCCTGGTGGAAGTGGTATACACCCTTAATTCCAGAACTAGTGAGAAATATAAAACAGGCGGAGACAGCTCTATGCTCAGTTTCATTCTGTAGTTTCTTGGAGGCAGGATCATTTTCAGACTGAGGTAGAGGTAAAAGCCAGTGGCTGGCTGTTTTGTTTTTCTGTTGGGTCCCAACATCATCATGGCCTCAGCTGGTTTCATATCCACCTATTCCTCACGCTGTTTCCGGTTCCACCTCTCTCCAGAGTGCACCAACCTCTCCACTTAGTTTTCTCTCCATCTCTTCACCGCGTACTTAATCTTTCCCATCTCTCCATCACATATTCCTTCATCTTAGTGGTACCTGCCATGGGTACCTAGGATAGGCTCTTGGATGTCTTCTGACCTTGTGCCAGGTTGGGCACTTTGTGAAGTTGGTGTTTAGAAATTAAGTCAGGTTTACTTTTTCAAAAGGAAGACAAGTGTAAAGAGAAAGTAAACATGAAGTCAGAACTTACTTTTTAATGAAACTCTTAATCATGATCCACACATATTTGAGAAATTGCAAATACAAATGAACAATGGCCAGGTCATACACGAGAATATGATCCTAGCCCATTATTTATGGTTAGGAATTTAAGAAATCCAAGACACCCCTAAGCATTCAGTAAAGGTATCCATTACTTAACTAATTACTAACTGCTGTCTTGCTGCTTAAATTCCACTTCTAACTGAGAATCACTTGGAAAATAGCAAGTGGTCACAGGGGATGCTTTAGTTGGCTTCCCACAGTATTGCCGTGTCAACAACCCCCCAGCCAGGGCATGCCTGTTTCCTCCCATCTAGCCTTGCCATTGCTATTCCTGTACTTAAGGCCCTGCTCTAAGTACAGACTATAATGACTGCTTATTTTCTGTAGGAATCTGCTAAATAGAGGTCTTGCTACCACGTGGGTGGGCTTCATTCATTCCCATGTATTTATCAGCATCTTCCTTTCTTGGCCTTCTGAGATAAGTCTACATTTATTCTCATCATTAGAGATAGCCTTTATAACTTTCATTTCTCAAGTGGTTGAGGATCTCCAAAGGAAAAGATACCTCACGTACCTCTGCAATCTAAGGTAACAGTAGCTGCTCAGAAATTGTACTCCATTTAGTTGTTAAACAGATGGACTCCAGCCTTACCATTCTGTTATCAGTAGAACAAAATATCAAAATATATGAAATCTTATCTGAAAATGTAATTTATTGTTACTTCTTCAGGCCAAACTTCGCTTGTATGTCTTTCCATTATGCCCAAAGATAATTGAATAGCTTCTGGGAAAAAAAAAAAAAGACAGCATCCTTTTGGATTCAGAGACAAGTATTTACTAATAGCATTTTCTTTGTTTTACAAAACTTAATAATTATTTGGGTCTTTTTTTTCTTCCTTTGTTTTCTTTTTTTAAATATTTATTTATTATGTATACAATATTCTGTCTGTGTGTA
>LOEQ01004027.1:148285-162387 GCA_001685075.1 Bramus lutescens
TATCTATCTATCTATCTATCTATCTATCATCTATCTATTTATCTATCTATCTGTATGTGTATACACATATTTTTATTATTATTTAGAATTAAATAAGAGTTATCCAGTTAAAGAGCTTATTTGTGGAGATTAAAAGCTAAAAGCAGATATGAGTATATACATATTAGTTAGCTGAAGGCCCTCAGAGGTAACATTTGTAAATCACCTTTGAGAAGAATCTTGGGGAATCCTTTATATACTGCCTCAAGGTTCATGCAATATGTATTGTTACATATTAAAAAAAATACTTAACTATTGATTTTCTAAAACATTTCTATATTCATTCAGGGATGTTTCTGTTTTTTCAAATAACAGATGATAAAGTAACATTATTCTATTTGGGACAAAAACAAAAACTGTTCAACAAAATGAGAAGAAGCAAAGGGGAAATATTAACAAACAAAATGACAGGAACAAGAAGACTGCCACAGCAGCTGTTTGGACTCTAACCCTGGCTTCACAAGTTGATCCTGTTCCAGGGGAACGAGAGTTGAAGTAGAGAATTCTTTACTGGCCAGTACACACATCTCAGGCAAGCAGTACTCTTTTTCCAATGCTACTGTACAAAATTTCTAGAAACTGGGTAGTAACTTAATCTTTTAAAATTTTGAGGGCCATTGTTTGAACCAAGGTATGAGCTGGGATAGCCTTACTCTGCAGAGCCTTGGGAGGAAGTGCTTTATGCTCCTGCCGGTTTTTTGATAGCTCAGGAGTTCAGTTCAGCAATCAGAACTTCTGGGTGAACTCCTTGTCTCTACCTGAGTAAATGTATTGACTTCCTCTCATCTCTGTGTAGTAAAATGCCTCTGGGACTTCTCTATGATGGCATTTAGGGCCCCTGAATTCAGGGCAAACTCCTCCTCAAGATTCATAACAAAGTCATGTGTATTTGTGTCAAATCCCCCTTTCTAAATGAGATAAAACCCACGATTCTGGCTATAAGGGCATACATCCAGGACACTAAATAATACTTCATCCCCCCTCCCTTCCTCCATTCTCCCTCCTTCCTTCCTTCCTTCCTTTCTTTCTTCCTTCCTTCCTTCCTTCCTTCCTTCCTCCCTCCCTCCCTCCCCCTCCCTTCCTTCCTTTTGTTTTTAGAAAATGGCTTTAAATTTAAAAGCATAATGAGGAAAACAATTGTTTCGTTGAACTTGCTTTATTTTGGCCTTTAGAGTATTTGATATGTAATCAGCTACAGGATTGATGACACAGAAAGATGCAGGATGTCATATCAATTTGTCTATTTGATGAATGGAAGCCACTATCCAATAATAGTTGATTAACAACTCAGGATTGTGGCCTGTTGCCATTGTTTATTCACAAAATTAGACAGACAGATAGATAGGTAGAGAACTCTGTGTGTGTGTGTGTGTGTGTGTGTGTGTGCGTGTGCGCCCGCGTGTAACTTAGAGGTTGATGGATGTCTTACTTAATCACTCTCCATTTTATTGGTGACACAGATCTCTCATTGACTCTGGAGAGCACTGATTCATCTAGCCTGTCTGGCCAGATAGCCTTGGGATCCTTTTGTCTCTCCCTCTCTAGAACTGGGATTACAGAGGTATGATGTCATGCTCGGAGTTTACAAAGGCACTGGGATCCAAAGTCAAGACTTCATGCTTGCACAGCAAGTACTTTAGTGATTGAATTTCAGAACCCTTAATATTTTTAGAAATTATCAATATTAAATTAAATATGATGTTTTATGGTCAATAAATGTTTACAATACTTGAATGTAAAAATGAAAATTATGTATATGCAATAATAAATGAAGTTATAACACAGTACCCTCTCTAAAACAGGGAATAAACTAAAGAAAGTTCTTGAAGATACTTTGTCAGTTCTCATTTTGGTTTTTTTTAATCAATTCATGCAATTACAGTATGACTTCAGATGATGTTATTGCTTTAAAGAAGTGAAGATATGCTTGGGTTTTGCTTCTGCTCCCAGTAAATTATATCACTAGCCTCCAAAGACTAACAACATGAAAAACACTTCTCAGAATGTCATTACTCTAAGAATCAATAAATATCTGAACCAAACATACATTTTTCATATTATTAAACATGTTATTTATTTTCAGAAAATACACAAATACATGACTTTAAATAAGATGAAATGTGGATTTTTTTCCCTAATGAATAACTTCTTTTGGAAACAAAGACAAGAGAAAACAAGTCAGAGTTCTTCATGAAATAATTCTTCAGTTTACATAATAAAAGGAGGAAGTTTAATGAGAAGAATAATGAGGAAAATAGATGTGTCAGTGACAGAGGGAGGAATAACAACTTCTACCCGATCCCATAACACACACACGACAGAAAGAGAGAAGAGTGAGTGAGCACTGTTAAATCACTTTAATTAGCCCATAAATAATGTCTTGTATACATTATTAATTACTGCTAAAGCTGTACTTTGATACCTTTATATGTGGATATAATTTGACTGTATGAACATTTACCTCATGTGGGGCCTTTGTTCTTACTTTTGCTTTTCTGCCCTTTCATCAACAGGCACTGAAGAATTTTGAGACAAAAGAAGTGGGTTGGTCTAATTAAAAGGTTAACAGCATAGGTATTAGGAGCATATCTAAAAGAGAAAGAAACACATATCCTAGACACTTTGTTAACTGTTTCTACAAAAAAGCATTAACAAATGGGTTCAGCACTCACATTAACATGGTCCAAAAAAAAGATTTTTCTCTGCAAGCTTGAATAGTTTAAATTTATTGCCTAACAGCTACATAAATTTATTTACCCTGAGAGGGGCAGGGAAAGATAGCCTTTAAAAATGCTATTGGATTTTGCACATGAAACTGTATCACTGATTAATACATATATAGAGATGGCAACAAGATTTGACTCAAGCTGGTGTTTCCCCTCATCTGGCTGAGTCACTTTTGCTCTTCTGGTATAGAGGCTTGAGTAGTCAGGGAGAAGTGTGCCCAGTGACAGCATGTAACTACAAATATCCTCCATTCCGCCGGTCTCCTGGACAGGTTTCTTTCCTCCTACCCCGTCCTGCTCACTAGCTCCTACAGATGCTTCCGAGATAACCACTCTGAGGCTTAATATTAATTACATACTCTTTGGCCTATTAACTCACACTTCTTATCAACTAACTTACATTTTAAATTAACCCATTTCTATTAATTTATGTATCACCATGAAGATGTGGCCTATTGGTAAGCTTCTGGTGTCTTTCTCCTTCAGCAGCTACATGGCATCTTCCTGACTCTGCCTACTCTGTCTATCTATGTTCAGATTTCTTGCCTGCCTTTACTCTGCTAAGCCATTGGCCAATAAAAGCAGCACATATGCTGAAGGACATCCCACATTATCAACACCTGGCCACTTTAGTAGCTTTCTGCTCCTGACAGCAGGGACCCAGGTTTCTAAGTAGATGAATTGCAGCAGATGGTGCCTATGCGAGGTGAGGTGTGATTCTCACAGACGCTAGTCTTTGGACCTAGCTCTTAGCCCTACAGTGAGAGCCACAAATGCTAGCGTCATCCAGACGGAGAAAGCTGGGATTCCCCAGCCCACAACAGCAGCAAGAACCACAGCTGCTAGATCTAGGGTGCGGCTACTTCTGCCGTGTCATCAATGAGGTCCCAGCCATCCTGTCTCTGATCTGTTTGTGCTTTCTGTCATGACATGTCTCCAGTGTTCTGTGGACAGTGTCCCATCTCTAACTTTTGTTACCTGTGGTTCCCGAGTCTGCATCTCTCCTGTAACTGCCACAGCCACCCTACTGTTACCATTCCTGCCACTTTCTTGATGTTATTAGCTGAGCTCACTCTGTAAAATATAGGCATAGAATGAAGAAAGACAAGTCTTCACTTGTCTTTGGGTGTACTGCTGCATCATAGTGGGGATGGTGGCACAGGGAGCACCTATCAGCTGGCTTGCAATGTGAGCTAAATGCTCATCTTCATAAAGCCAGAAAACTTGCTTCTACACCAATTCTATTAGGTCATTATAAAAATTAAGGTTTACTGCTTCTCTGATGATTGAACCGTCCCTTTTGCGTTAGTCACAACAGTCCTTCTGCCAGACCACTCAAAACAGGACAGCCTCTTGTTCTGTCTCTAATAGAAATGGTTCCTGGGAAAGTCTAGTGCAAGCTGTTTGTAAAAGCCATGGCTGAGGTTGCAACTTCAGAAGCATGAGCAAGCAGCTGTGATTTCCACTCAGCTTTGTCAAGACATCTCTGGAGTGTTCACAGTAGCCACTCCTGGTTCTGAGGCCTTGAAGCTGGCTGCTTGGCTGCAGCCCTTTCATTCAGGCAGATACCTTGAGTCTAACTGCTGCCAGGGAGTCAATGCCCCCCATTTTCCCTCCCTACTTACCTATTGGAAGAAAATAGCGTCACCAAGTGGGCGTACAGTCAAAACTCATCGCTGTCAGTGAGAGTACTTCTTAGAATTTAATGCTGATTTAACAATGTTCAACACCTGGCCAAAATGCAGGCATGAGCTTCTCCCTTCTGTCTCACTGGTCATTCAGTGTAATGAACCTTGGAAGTTGAAAACACGGGAATGTGTATGATGTGGGAGGAACAAGATGCTGTCAGATTCAGGCAGCATCTTCTGGAGTCTTTCTGATCTCTTCTGGATGTGGCTACACTGTGTTCCATCAGCCTGATAATGGCTTCTTCATATGTAGTCGAAAGGTACTTTCCAAATTCCTTTGCTTCCTAGTGCGACAATCAAATCTTTAGTCTGTTAGTCTCCTAGTTTTTCCCCTAGGCTTGTCTTCTTTCACCTCAGAAGCCTACAGGGCAGTTTTCCTTTAAATGTGCATGTGTACACAGACAGACAGACAGACACACACACACACACACAAACATACACACAAACCACTGACTCATTCAATATAACTCATATGTACAAGTTTAGGAATGTCTGTTTGGTTTTGTTATCTTTTAATGAGTGCATTTGTTTTTTGAGACAAGGTCTCACTCACTATAAAACCCATATCAGTTTTGAACTTAAAATCCTCCTGCCTGTTTCCCAAGTGCTGGGATCAGAGGTATGCTTCAGATGCCTGGCATCACTGGGGTTATTCTGGTGTAGCTTCTCCTGGGCTTGCTTGGGGATACTGTGTAACTGATTTCTAGAGTATTCAATTTCCTTCAGACATAGCCCAACTCCCCTTTCTAGAATTTGGACAATGAGAAACGATTACGAAGGCGCGTGTTTGAGTATTTACTTTTGTCTGAACTGAAACCTTACTACTTCAAGCTTCTTAAATGACGAGTATCTCCCTAAAATAAAATTCTTGTATGGAAGCCATTAGGGGGTCATCTTGAATTCAAAATAGCAGCTCAGAATAAATACTGCTTTCTTCTCACAATGCTCCACTTTCAAACCCATGGTCTACTGCAGAAAGTATTAGACTATCTCTTCTTTTCCTCCCATGCTATGACACCCCAAGTCCTCTCTCTGACACTCATTTAGTCAGCCTTAGATTGACTAGAAGGAATGTCACATGGACAGTATAAAAGAAAACAGATACACTTAAATAATTCAAATTGTACTGTTTTCCTTTCAACATTGAAGACACCCACCACTAAGACAATCTGCTGGCTATCAGAGGGTTTTTGAGTGGTTGTTGGTGTTAATCATAAGCTTTTGACACCAGGAAAGCAGAGAAGGTTTACATATGTGAGTTATGGATATTTTCAGCTTGAATTGGGTTTCTTCTGGTAATCTTAAGGAGTTTGCTATGACGCCTCTAAGAAATACTTTAAAACTGAAAACAGATATACTATTGGGCTGGTTTTGCACAATAAGTGTGATCCTGTGGTTGAAGGGATAGGAAGGCTTCTGCCTCCCACCCTCTCCCACAATTGTCGATATTGAACCCAGGGTCCTGTGCATGCTCAACAGGAATTTCTGGCACTTTGCTACATCACCAGTCCTTTTCCAAAACCCGAGACATATTCCTACTAAGCTTCTACCACTGAGTTAGGCTTTTCTTTTTTTAACATCATGTGTTTGTTTTTTATCCTTTTTTCTAAACATTAAGCTCTTTATTATATTTGAGATCATAAACACAATATTGGAAACATGACTTTCAGTAGGCATTACCCAATTTAGTGTTTATATGACTGTTCCTGTATTTTTTTGAGTCAATTTTTATTCTAACCTTCTTACATATGGCACTCTTATTTTCTGTTTCCTTGGAAGGTAATCAAGTTGCAATAGGCAACAGACACACTCTCAGGGGAAGAAAATATGTTATATTCCCCATGTGCTTTTATTAATACTTCTTTTTGAAAACAAGTGTGAGCCTTCAATTTTCATTTAAATTTTGTCTCATTTCTGACTTTGACAGCACATCATTTTTGTCTTTGTAGATTCCAAACAAGGGTGTAGCAGCATGATCCATCAGCATTGACTGATAGGCTTTGAATACATTTTAGTAGCTTAAGTATCATTTTGCCAATTTTTAATTTTTTGAAATGGCTCAGGCTGCATTTAGAAACTTCTCATAAGAGACTGGAATGATCAGTAGTCAGGAAGAACAGATTTGAGTTTAGTGGCCAGAAAGTCTATTATTCTCATGCTTAGATAAAAAAAAATTGACACACTGAAACCAGCAACAGTCAAGTCCTGAATACACCAAGCCCAGCCTTCTACATGTCCTCTCCCAGAGGTGTGACAATGGATAGAACTTCTTTCTCATAGCATTGTTTAATAGCATGAGCAAGGTATCAAGAAACAGTGATGCTCATCTAAACCTTGGTGTTCAGAAATGTTATTGCAAGCCATGTTCCAGGCCTTCTGCGGGTCAAACAAACTCTGAGACAAAAGTGCTGGAGGATGTTCTTCTGTGTAAGCAGTGACTGCTCATTTGTTTCTCAGCCACCCAGACCCAAATAATCACACAGAAACTGTATTAATTACAACACTGTCCAGCCAATGACTCTAGTGTATTCCCAGCTAGTTCTTACATCTTAAAATAACCCATTTTTATTAATCTGTGTATCACCATGAGGCTGTGGTGTACCATTGGCATCTTCTTGACTCTGGCTGCTCTCTATCTCTGTTCTGATTTCCCGCTTGACTTTGCTCTGCTAAATCATTGGCTGAAACAGCTTCTTTATTAATCAATGGTGATAAAACATATTGATAGCATACAGAGGGGAATCCCACAACATTTCTGTAGATGTGTTGCTTTTATTGGCTGATGAATAAAGCTGTTTGGGTCAATGGCTTAGCAGAATGAAGCCAGGTGGGAATTTCAAGCAGAGATAGAGGAGGAAAGAAGGCAGAGTCAGGGAAACACTATGTAGCTTCTGAAGGAGGAAGATGCCGGAACGTTACCAGTAGGCCACAGCCTAGTGTTGATACATCGATAAATAGAAACTTAAGATCTAAGAGTTATTTTAAAAGAAACCTGAGCTAATAGGCTAAACAATTTGGTAATTTAGATAGTTTCTGTGTGGTTATTCGCTTCTGGGCAACTGGGAAACCAACATGCAGTCTCCGTCTATACCAAGGGCATCCCCATAAATCACACTGTTAGCAAAAAGACCTGGGAGGATTTATTGGCCCAGATAAATGAATGTTCTCTTACCAGTCAGGTATAGATACTGATCTCAGGAGAGGGTCAGAGGCCAGACTCTCTTTGGAACATACAGGATCTGAACAGCATATCCCTACCAAGGTAACCTGTGTCTAGCAAGGGACCAGGCAGAAAACAGTTTTGGCTTTGCAGGACATATAAGTTCAGTCATACCATTTTATTGCCAAAACAGTCACAGTCAACACATAAATGGAAATCTAGGACAGTGTTCAAAGACTATTTTATTTACCAAAACAGATGGGATATCAGACTGACCAGTAGGCAAAATTTGCCATCTCTTAGCCTACAATATGTAATATAAAAATTGAATGTTAGGAATTTGGGGATTGTGTTTTACTGCTTTGATAGCCTTGTTTTATGTTTGTTTCTTTGTGTAAAAACAAAAGTTAAAACATTATCAGGATTTTTTCCTTACACAAGGAAGAGCCTGTAAATAAAAAAATAAAGAAATCAAAAATTATTAGTTCAATAAATTTGAAGTTATATGTCTGTTACACTATTCTCTGTCACATTTTCTGTTACTTATACAAATGAATTTGTCTTCCTCTTTGTATATATGAAGTAATTAAAAATGAAGGTTAAAAAGAATAAAATAGCTTCCTTAGATAAAACTTCAGATTGTTAGTAGTGAAAGAGAAGAGATTCCAATCAATATGGCAATACTGATATTTATGTCAAATGACCATTTACTTCCACGAAAGATCCTTGTTCTCGTTTCAATTTTCCTCCAAGAGATAATCAAGTTTTCAGGCCTGGTAGAACATGCAAAATTTTGAAAATATGAAAGACTTTCATTACTGTTTAGTTGTGTTTTCAGACCGTAAACCACCAGAGAAAAATACATTACTTTGCTTTATTTTCTAGATAGAATTGAGAAATCACAGCCTGAGACTTGTCACTCTTTCTCTTGCACAACAGATACAATTCTGTAGACAAGAATCTGTGTCTGAGAGAAATAGCTTGATATGAAGGGTTTCAAATTCCAATCTTGGGGAATATGGCCAGGGGTGGAATCCCAAGCTTTTAGCTCCTCTTCTCCTAAGAGCCCTGGTCCTAGGGAACATTTTAACTCCACTGACATTTAACTTTCTCCTCTGTAACACAAATTATGTTTTTCCTATAAGTCTGTGAAAGAGTTTATTTAAATCAGCTCATACTTGAAAGTGGGTATTCATACAATAAAATCAGTTAATTATTGGGCATTTATTAAGTACATGGCATAATGCTAATGTATCTTGCATGGATTTTCTTATTTAATCTTCTTCATCCAAGTTAGCAGACTGTATTGCTTGCTTTGTTATCATTTTCCATGAGGAAAAATGTTTAGCTCACTAAGGACTTGAACCTGTCTGTCAGCTGGTAACCAAGCTCTTAGTAGGGTATTCAGGAAGTCACTTTTCCAGAGCAAATCAGTGGACTAGAGTTTTCCTATGATCACTAGCGTAAGTTTTGTTCTATTTTTTCTTTCCTAATATCTTAAAGCTTAGAACATGTCCACATGAATTTTAAATTTCTAAATCCTTTTGTAGATAGCTGGCATTCTTCTGTGGCATTCTCGCAGCTACACCAGAGGTGAAGAGAGTTCTTTTAAGCTAACACGCCATGAAAGAAGACTCTTTTACAGGCTGAGAGAAAAACCTACTATTATGGCCTAGAACCCACAGTTTTGGAACTCATAATGCCCAGTGGTGAGCCTATTAGTGTTAATTTGTTAAATGGACATACACCAAATTACTCCCAACATTCATTTCTACTTACCCATTGATTAGTGAAACTCTGATATCTCATCAGAAAATTTCCAGTGTTCAGGGGCCGTTGGTTAACACAGAAACTTACAACAGATCACATGGCAGAGAATAAATATTTGCAGCGTGCTCAGCCACAAATGTGTCATCCATGTCATTCCACTTCCCCTGTGGACCAGGGACCATAACAGAAAAGAGAGTGGAAAAGATTTAAGAGCCAGAGTTTGGGAGGGAAAACAGTATCTTCCGGACATGACAGATCCATTATACTCATGAATCCCATCTTCTGTGTGCTGTGGTTACCCGCACAAGGCCTATACAAAATCAAGTCACTCTTCATGGTAGCCTGGGTCAGGAAGGGGTTCCAGAGTCCCCACCCCTAGCTGAAGATAGAATGATAGGTGCTGTCTTCTGGGAGGGCGAAGCATGATTAAGAAAAACCCAGAGACGGATATTGGGGTTCAACGTGAAGACCAGAAAAGCAAAGCAGCCAGCCACTGCCTCTTACTTCTACCTCAGTCAGAAAATGGTGATCCTGCCTGCAGGAATCTCAGAATGAGACTGAGTCTGAGAGCTGTCTCCTCCGGTTTTATAATCCTCTGTAGGTCTGGGATTAAAGGCAGGCACCACTACTGCCCGGTTTCTATGGCAACCTAGTGGAGCTACTGGGATTAAAGGTGTGTATTATTACTTCCTGGTCTGTAAACTGGCCAGTGTGCCTCTTTTACTTTTCTGATCCTCAGGCAAGTTTTATTTATTGAAATACAAATAAAATGCCACTACACAGTGGGAAAAGTCAGTTTTTTTTTTTTAAGGAATGGTACTTGTTAAGTGGACCACACTCTAGTGGATGGATGGCCCCATACTCATGAGTATATGGTTAGCATAAATTGAACACAGTGAGTTTCCTTATTTTTTTTTGAAAAGACAGAAAGTTTGGAGAGATTATAGAAGGGGTAAAGAGTTAGAGAGAGGAGTGGGGGCTGAACATAATTAAAACGCACTGTAAGCATGTTTGAAATTTTTGAATGATTAATAGACAGTAATAAAATAGAAATTTATAAAATAGGTAAAAAATGTATCTTTTATACCCTATACCATTAGATGTTGCACGAAGTTCCACACACATTTGTTCTTCTTATTGCCTAGCTCACTGATATGTTATCTATAGATATTATTCTTTTTCTACACACCATTCACTACGCATTTCTACAGATCATTCACTAAATTTCCATTAACCGCTACTCTTTTCATATTTAATATAGAATTATTAACATCATTCAATAAAGATGTTTATTCTGCATGATGTTGAAAAGTCCTGCACAGAGAGAATTTCATTGTAATTATATGTGGATTTTATTGTATATTAAATATTCTAAGTTCAAATAGCACTGTTCTCATTTTAATGTTAGTAGATCCCCCAAATAATATTTTTAAATATGAAATTGACTTTAAAGTATGAAATCTTACCTTGGTGACCTGTTCAAATGTTTTTTTTTCAAAACCATGAATTTTGTCTCTACCTTATTTTGTTTATTTAATGATTCTATTTCTAATTGGATTTGGTTCCTTACCTGCTTAAACTGCTCTTTGCCATGCTCATAATGCACAACATATTCCGACCTTTTCTGTTCCTGGATTTTTATAATGTAATTACTACTGTATTATCCCCATCAAATATTAAAATGATTGATTTATTTTAATCCCTTCTTTGCTGTTTCTCAGGTGGGCCAACTTGCACTGTCATCTCAGATGTCTGTAAACGATGCATTGTTATTCACTTCACAGCCACTAAGCACTTTAAAATCTTATTTCAATTAAACTGTCTGTCACAGAATCATGAGTATCCCTGATATCTGTTTTCCCCTTGCTTCTGAGCCATGAGATGCCAGTATTTCAATAGAAGCAGTATGCAGACAGGGGTGACCATGTGACCATATCTGGTCAAATGAATTTATTAGGGTAATTTTTTTCTCTTTTCTATTTTTGGGAGGTTTGCACTGTATGTGATGTGCTCGTGTGTATGCATACCTGTGTTTATATGAGGCCGTGCATATATGGAGGGATGTGTACATGTTTGTGTGTTTGTGTAGACCAGAGGTTGATACTGAGTGTCTTCCTTGATCATTTTTTGCTTTATATATTAATAAAGATTCCTCACTCGAACCCATAACTCATTGATTCATCTAGTCTAAATGGTCACCTTGTTCCAATCATCCTTTAGTTGATCTATACACTGGGATTACACACAGACAGGAGCTGCCATGGTCCCTGTTTTATTATGTGGGTGCTGTGAACTGAGTTTTAATTCTCAAACTTGTTCAACATAGTCTTTACTAGATAAGACAAAACCCCAGCCCCATGTCTGGGAATCTCAGTTCCTAACAGTTGACTCTTGCTCCCTTTTTAGATCTTCTACTCCTGGATTACAGATATATTTCCTGGACCTCTAACTCATTTGAACCATAAAGAGGGGGACTACACCCTACAAACAGACAAGAGGGAGACTACACTCCGCAAACAGATAAGCTGAAAACTGGAAAGGCTGTTTGCTGCTTAACAGTCAGAATAGAGCTGTTATCTACCCCTGGATTACTAAGAAACAAAATTACAGTTGGCTTTAACTAGTGTTATTTTAGATTTTATTACTTTTAGGTGATTGTAATTCCTCCTAATAGTTACAAATTTCTCTATATTAATGTAAAAATGCTTGATTCTTATACGTGGACTTTGAAGTTTCCATGATACCTCATGCACTCACAAAAATAATATTCTTTATGGAATAAAACATGCCCTGGTCTACAGACCCTAAGCAGGAATTTCCAGTGAGTGGCAGGTGTGGAAAGAGTTGTGGCTTCCTAGTATCTTTATTCTACTGCCCTCCTTTGCATTTAGTCACAATGATTTTATGTCTTCTGGGTCGCTCTTCATATCTAAAATTTTAAAATAATTATTCAGTCTTTTTTCTTGACTTGTATGATTTTAATGCTGCATGGGGAAAGCAGTCATTTGATAGGAATGACTTGGCAGTTTTATAAACTGGTAATTGGAAATCAATGCGCTCTAGCCTTCAGGCAGAAAACATAATGAGCAGGCCAGTCCACATGGACAAGAGATTATATGTTAATACTATAAAAGGTCAGAACTGTACTAATTAAATTAAACCTGTGAGGCATTACTGGAATCTCCTCTGAATTACTATGCTCCTTCACAGGATATATATATCCTGTGAAGGATATATATACAAGTGACAGCCTTATGACACCAATAAATTACCACTCATATTTAGTATACATTTTGCATATATTTGTGTACAAAATGTATACTAAATATGAGTGCTAAATTGATTGCGTTGTGGACCCTATGATTACTTTAAAAAGACAAGCTTATAATGAAGTCATATATTAAGACAAATATTGGCTTTTAAAAATAGTATTCATGTTCATTAGGATTTTTTGTGAAGTGAATTAAGACACCACCTATTTATGGTTTAGGTCAAAGTTCATATTCTTAAGAGTATCTGTTGTTTGTTCTTCAGAGTTCTGTCTCTGTAGCTCCATTATTTCTCTTGCTAAGAATTTATATTCTTTGAAGTCACTACTTGTATAATTCTTTGGTATCAGGCACATGGTGGATGATTAAATATTTTAAGATGGATTAATATGTGAATGGACAAGTAAATTACCAAATGAAGATGAAGACTATTCTCTGTTCACTTTAAGGCTTGTCAAAGGTGATGGTGTTGGATGAGCTTTTGTCTGTTTTGCTCATTGAATGATGCCATGTTGTCAGAAAACATCTGGCTACAGTCATGTGAACCTAACTTGGGAGTTTCTTTGGGCTCATGTATTGTTTTCTTTCTTTAATTATGTGATATATATTATACTGTTTCTTCCATGTATTGATGAATTTAGTGACTACAAACACTTTCCTGATGTAAGTGTCACATTAGTGCTCCTGGATCTAGATTGAGGGATGACAATAGAGCTCCTGTTGGCTCTTGGTAGTGGTTGCTTGGAAACAAGAAGGAAACCATTGAAGCCTCTTCCATGAATGCTGTGTCTCTGCAGGCCTCTCTCTCTCATGGCTAAGTGGGGACTGAGAAGCAGTATGTGTTTCACAGAAGCATGTTTGGTGAATACATTGCTTTGTCTGTTTCTGTATAATGGAAAGCTCTTATTTTTATCTTCTGTGAGCAAAGCTGGTATTTAGTTCTTGCTTTTCCATTATTGACTCCTCAGTCCAACAGAATTAAACACTAATCTTGTCTTTAAGTCCTTACATTAACACATGATGTGACTCTGAGTTAGCTATTCATAAGCCTGAAATCTTTTTTTCTCTTCTCTTGAATGAATTAACAATAGTAGCTACTTCATAAGAATATGGCAGCTATTAAACTAAAATACAAATAGTGCACTTCCACTGTGGGTAGCTTAGATAAACTTACAGAAGGATTAGGTATAATAATTTTATCCCTCATGCCAGTTTGTAAAGACGTTGAAGCCATGTGACTTTACTGTCAAATAAAGGCTGGCTTTTTATTTTTGCTCCAAGGTGACCATATACCTCATATACCTCCAGGCAATTTCAAGTAGAGAATTAAAAGATAAGGAAGCTTGACATTAAAAATAAACTTAAGGTCTGCGAGGGTCCCTGGTCAGTAAGGGGACTGATCCTGTAGCAAGCTCATCCATCGGAGGGGTGAGTGCATTCCTGACCCGTG
>LOEQ01004028.1:2828-23726 GCA_001685075.1 Bramus lutescens
TCCTTCTTTCTATGTGTTGTTTGTATTGGTTAATGAATAAAGAAACTGCTTTGGGTCCCTGATAGGCCAGAACTTAGGTACGTGGAGAAGACAGAACTGAATGCAGGGAGGAAGAAAGCAAAGTCACAGAGAAGCCATGGATCCCCTGCCTGAGATAGACACTGCTGGTTAGAATCTTTCCTGGTAAGCCACTGCCACGTGGCGATATACAGATTAATAGAAATGGGTTAAATCAAGATATAAGAGTAAGCCAATAAGAGGCTAGAGATAATGGGTCAGGCAGTGATTTATTTAATACAATTTCTGTGTGGTTATTTCGGAGCTAAGCTAGTTTGGAGGCCAGGATGAACAAGCAGCCTCTCCTTGCAACAAAAACCTTCTTTTTTTTTTATTTAAACAGAAAAGGGGAGGTGATGTGGTATTCCTCTCTGTATGCTTTGAATACCATTAGTTAAAAAAAAACTGCATGACCTATTGATAGGGCAAAACTTAGATAGGTGGGAGAAAGGAGGCAGAGTCAGAGAGAAACCATGTAGCCCTGCCAGTGACAGATGCCAGAACTTTAGCTGGTAAGCCACTGCCACATGGTGATAAGCAGATTAATAGAAATGGGTTAAATTAAGATGTAAGAGCCAATAAGAAGCTAGAGCTAACGGGCTAGGCAGTGATTTAAATAATATAGTTTCTGTGTGATTATTTTAGGGCTGAGCTGTGGAGCAGCTGGGAACAAACAAGCAGCCTCCTCCCACACCATCCCTGTAAGGAACTGTGTGAGTTACTGCAATAGCAGAAGAATGAGATTTCTATCAATGTGTTCATAACGAACTCATAGCTATGTGAGCAGATGAATGTGACCCCGGATAAGTGACATCTTTATTCTGAGACAGTTCAGGACCTTGTGCCTACTCAGGTGGAGATACTTAAGTATGGGGTGACAAGCGTGTTGGGCCATGTTATCAGTCAGTGGCCGAGATGAGTCTCAAAGAGTGCTCAGGAATCATCCAGATGATGAACAGAGAGTGCCGAGAGTGGAACCTGCAGGGGTTTTGCATTTTTGAAGTTATGCAAGGTTGGCCTATGGTTTGTTCAAACCCTCACCAAAGAGTGGAACAAGAACACCAGAACAGCAAGACAAAAGGCACCTGGACAGGTGTGTGTGTGTGTGTGTGTGTGTGTGTGTGTGTGTGAACAATGGCCTTTTGCTCTATAGTAAAACACCTCCAAAACTCAGTAACCTCAGACAGAAGTCCTTTGTCAATGTGCATGAATCAATGGGTCATCTGTAGGATTCTGCCCAACTGGCCCAGGCAGGCCTGCCTGATCACTACTGGGCTTGCTTCTGTGTCAGGTATGGGACTAGTCCTGGATAGACTTACTCACAGGCTGACAATTGGCTGGCTAGTAAATAGGTGTGTAGGTAATGTGTCTCTCATCACACAATGGGGCTAGCTTGAGTTTGTTCATTTAATACTGTCAGAGAGAGGGGGTTGGGAGGTACACACTTTAAGACCATGTTCTGAAGCTGCCATGCTGTTGGCTTCTGTCATAGCGGCTGGTCATAGTAAGTCATATGATCCCTTGATGTTGCAAGAACAGAGATGTAGACCATCTTTGTGATGGGAAATGCTGCTGAGATCTTGTTTCAAAGATGCGTATGCTGGAAGGGATGGTTGATTGTAGCCCTTCTTGCCATCAGTCTTGCACAGGGATCTTAGATAATTTAATTTAGACAAGGATGAGAACAAATCAACAATCTGCCACATTTTAAAAGTGACTTTTAATTTGCACATTAGGCTAAAGTCTCCCCCAGAAGGCATGTATTATTAAATGGGATGAGATAAATATTGTCTACTGGGACACCCTATCCAAACCTTGCTACAAACTGCTGTTGGCCATTTTTCAACATGCTAAACTTTTCCTGACTCAGCTAGCAGAAAACTATACAGATCTCTGCCCCAATAAAAACAATAAAAAAGACTGGCCTACAAGCAAGTCTACGGGGGGAATTTCTTCTTTAATGATTGATGGTGGAATGCAAACATAACTCTGAGAGGTGCTGCCTCTGGGCAAGGGACCTGGAAGGCATAAGAAATGTAACTAAATAAGGGACTGGGGCGCACACCCGTCCATGGTCTCTCCTCGGTTTCTGCTTCCAGGAGTTACTGCCTTGGCTTCCCCTCACAACAGGTCCTAAACTCTAAAATGAAACAAAATCTTTTTCCTCTCCAAGTTGCTTTTGTCATGGTGTTTATCACAGCAACAGAAAGCAAACTAAGTCAGAATTATGTAACTTACATAAACCCACACAACTATAGTCTCAAAACCCTTAGGGGAGCATCTTCCTAGTTGCTATCTTCTTAACAAACTAACTTGCACTAATTAGCAGGCCAAACACTAGCATTCTTATCATTGTTTTTTGAAACTTCTGTGTGATGAAGTGGTTGTGAAATGAATTAATTGTTTGCGTGTGCTGTTCATAGCTGACCTTACCCCTTTCTTACCACATAATACAGGGCTTGGGGGCCCTCATTCTGATGGTTTCTCTCAGTCTTGTTTGTTTGTTCATTGTTAACCACAACTGAACTCTAAGTCTGGAAATGGTTTCCAAATTTCTGGAAATAGCAAGTAAGTGGCTCCCCATCCTTCTGTTGTTTCTGCGTGTCAATTTAGAAAAGAATTTCCACCTCAATGCCTTTGGTTCCTCCCTTCTACCCAGTTGCTGTCCTCCATATTCAACTAATGACAGTTATCTCCTCAGGATATCTCCTACATCCTACTTTCAAAACTTTTTTTTGTTTTGTTTTTTGCCACGGTCAAGACAAATTCAGGCTTTGAAGCCTCAACTTCTAATCTGGACCGACATCCAGACAGATTCTTTCTCGGGTAGCCACTTCACTGGCTTCTCTTGCCAGGGACTGGTTCAGGAATGGGCATGTCAGCCTATTGTGTATGGAGACTAGCGATGAGGTATTTACTCTCTGCCAGACTCTGAGAATTGTCTCCTTGATCATCCTGAAAGTCAGAGCTTGTCTCTCTGCAACGGTGAGTGTGTAACACCTGCACATGACAGCATTGGATGTGAGGGAGGAGTGAGGTGAGTAGGGGTGAGGCCTCGAGGCGTGAGAGTTGTGTGAGCTGTGGGTGTAAGAGGAGTAGGCGTGTGAGCTCAGGGTGTGAGCTGTGAGTGTGAGGGGTGCAGGTGTCAGGGCTCAGGGCAGGAGAACTCTGTGGGTTTGTGGGTGGGAGGGCTGCAGGGGTGAGGCCTCAGGGCATGAGAGCTGTGAGCTTGGGGCGTGAGAGGTATAGATGGGAGGGCTCAGGAGGTGGAGAGGTAAGTGGCTTTGAGAGCTTTTGGGTCAGAGATGGCTGAAAGGGAGATCTCTTGGTGTGAAATATGTGTTTCATTCATTCAACTAACATCTACTGAACATTTATTGTAGCATGTCATGTTATACTCTGGATACACAAGAGGGAAATGAGTAAGAATCAACTCCTACCATGAAAGAATTTTTTAAAAAGATTTATTTATTATGTATACAGTATTCTCAGTATTCTGTCTGCATGTATGTCTGCAGGCCAGAAGAGAGCACCAGATCTCATTACAGATGGTTGTGAGACACCATGTGGTTGCTGGGAATTGAACTCAGAACCCCTGGAAGAGCAGGCACTGCTCTTAACCACTGAGCCATCTCTCCAGCCCCCATGAAAGAATTTGTAGTCAGGTAGAGAATGGCAGGAGCAAAGGCTTCCTTCTCTGTAGACCCTACATTTCCTATCATTAGAACCTGTGTTAGTCAGTGATGTGTCCAGGCCCTGTGTTCTATAATTGCTCAGGAATGAACATATGAATGAAACTGAACTAGAGTCTATGTCTTGAGAAAGGTTTTTCCTTAATGAAAGAACTAATTACTGACATTCACATTTCCTGGGTTTCTATTACATGGGACCATGATAATTGGAGCTGTCAGTCTTCTTGAGAGTGAGGGAAAGCCCTATTATTGAAGTGATTACCAGTGCCCTCATTATTGAACTACGGACCCAACTTTATGGTTGTCCACTTCCAGACTTACCATTCTCTAGAATAATCAAAATGACCTTCTTTCTCAGTTAAGCCACAGTTCATCTTCCTGACAAAAGCAAAACAAGAAACAATACCAGGTAACTGTCTAATGTCATCGCAAGTCATCCTGGGAGGAGAATATATTTTAGAGGTGTAGAGAGGTAAGTAACATTCTCTCCTTGCCCTTAGGAGCACAGAGCAGGTGAAAGCAAACTCTACTCATGAATATTTATAATTAATTTAATAAAAGCAGTACTAGCCATGTACACAGAGGAAGTAACATGGCCATGGCCACAGAGAATCTGACCCAGGGTTTTTTAGTGTGTGTAGTGGAGTTCTGACATGGTCTTCAGCAGCATCAGCGGTGTCTTTCCTAACACCTCATGTCAGTAGGTACATGGTGTCAGTTTGTGCTATTACTGGTGACATTAAATTGGGCTGTAAAAATCAAACGAGGTTTTTGAAGTTTTTGTTTCTCTAGATTTACCATGTCCATTTGTTTTTGAAGTATTCGACAAGAAGAGATTTTTGTGATTTTATTTGTATTTTTATGTATGATATTTTGACTGCATATATGACCTATACACATGTGTGCAGTCAGATGTTTTAAGACTATATAGACCTACCAGTTCCCAGTCTGGAGAGTTGGCTGAGTGATTAAGAGCACTGTTTTTCCAGGGCACATAAGTTCAGTTTCCAGCACTAACATGGTAGCTCACAATCATCTGCAACTTCAGTCCTAGGGGATCAAACACCCTCTTCTGGTCTCTAGGGGCACTGCATGAATGTATTTCATAGATAACACATGCAGACGAACAACCCCATATACATAAAAATGAGCAGGTTTATTGGTAAAAAGATTAGGTAGATCTACCATTTCCCATCAAACTTTTGCCTGCATCTACTGATAATTCTTGCTGTGTGCATTCTTAAAAAGATGATCTGTGATTTTTTATTATTTATCTTTTTTTTAGTGAGATAGGGTTTCATGTAGCCCAGATTGACCTCAAACTGTCTATGATTGGCTGAGGATGGCCAAGTACTTAGATTATAGGCATATACTATTGTACTAAGCTCTAAAGGACCTTGAAAGCTCTTTTATTGCCTTGGTGTTTCCTAACATTCCACATAGGGGAGTGTTACCCCCATTTCATGCATTTATTTACATCTCATGAACGTATTTATTCCAATTTTCTGTAAGTACTATTTATTTATTAGGTACAATATAATTTATGTAGCCTAGGAGATCTTCAAATTTGCTTCATTGCCCAGCCTAGGTCCAAAATTATCCTTCTGTCTTACCATCTTGAGGGCTGGGGTTACAGGCATATGATACCATACTTGACTAATAAAATATTATTTATTTTCATGCTCAGATATCCCAAAATTGACAATATAAGACCCCTTCATACTTCTTCTTGTGCCTTTATTCCTTGAAATTTTCCTTAAATTATTACACAAAAAGACTCCAAGGTTCATTTACTTTTCCAGCTGTATTCACAAATTTAGTCATTCTCAAAGTGATCCTGGTTTCTTAGGTAAAGAATGGTGAGTATTTCGAAGTCAAACCCTGGTCACTAGAATTGCTTATTGCTACTGGGAGTCATAGTATCCAAGCCTTCTCAATGGCCAATACACATAAGTAACATCTATATAGCCATAGGTATATAGAAATAAAAGTAAATGTATGTCTAGTTCTACTTTCTGTTCTTAGCAAACCCAAGCATCCATGAAGTAAATTTAAGATATCTATTTATGTAAGTGTAGTGTTAACCATGAGTTCATAGTGACTCCTCCAATTCTGATGCAGCATGCCTTTCTTGGACAGTGAGAAATCCAGTGTTGTTTTCCTCGGTGGGTTTGTTTATCTAATCCTAGGATATATCTAATCTTAGGAGAATAGATTGCTAGGTCTGCCCCATGTGACTGTGGCAGATAACTAAGCTTTTATATTTATGCATAGCTTTTGCTATCCTCAATATTAAATGATAGCTTTACCTTAGTACTTTCCAGCAATTTCTTGTTTTAAGATGCTTCCAAGTTAGAATATAAATGTATTAATGGCAAAGGCACATTCTTATTTTTCTTAAATTTTCCAAATCCTAATAGGCCAGGCACATACAATATCCATCAGTAATTGTTAAATTATGTGATGAATGAATGAATAAATAAATAAACAAACAAATAAATAAATGTAGCAGAGGGCAGACTTCTTTTGGCCACTGAAACACTTTAAGTATTTTAACAGAGAGGCAGTTTTCATCCATGCAGGACTGAAGAGATAAATATGGTCCACCTTGCCAGCTGGTGTCTGTCATTTTGTCCCCAAGCAGTCACATCTATTGTTATTTCTGCTTCCACCTATTCATTTGTCCTACAGAATTCTCCTTTGACCCGCATCACCTGAAGGTATTTTAGATACCATGTAAATGCTGCCTATCTTGGGAGTAAGATGTCAAGTATCATTTTCAGTTTCCCAGGCTCATTTAAGACTGCCTTCATGATTTAGCATAATGTACGAGCTAAGTTTTTAAGAATTTTATCAGAAGCCTCACCTTGAAGGCCAAGCTGCACCTACCAAAATATTACAAACTCCAGACCTCAGATCTAAAGCCAACACTCATGGGATACCTTTCAGTGTCCCTCCAACCCAAAGACAATGTTAATTGTGAATTTTCTAGAAGGACAAACATTCCCTTCCTTAATGTGTTTTCTCTTTGAAGTGGCCAGTTTTCAGTCTACAGCACTCAGGCACATCTGTTCAATGTAAACTACCTCCCCTTCAGAGAGAAGGGAATGGCTCACTCTGCAATAACCTTCGGCTCATCGCTGTATCAACAGAGCTAATCTGTTCCTGGTCCAGTAACAAGAAACACATAGAATGCTTTAGAATACACTTCCTGCAAGCCAAGGAGCAGGAGCTCTGCCTGGATGCAAGATTCATTTTACAGAGAAGTGTGGTTTTTGACAGCAGCCAGATGGGGGCAGAGATAAAGATGCTCATGAGAATCCATTCATCAGGGAGAAGCAGCTTTCTGTCCTTTACAGAATATTCTTGTCAACCTGAATGAACTCTCCTTGCATCTTGTGAGTCTAACTTTATGCCAACCATAGTCCACAGTGAAAAAAAAAACATACAAAACAACCCCCCAAAAACAAATAAAGACCAAAAATCCCCCCCAAAACTCAGTCATGAGCACCACTCTGTTGTTCCCTGTGAAAAAGCAGCTCTATTGGACCACAAATGATTCTCAGCCTAACCTCACATCTTCCCAAATTTTCCAGCTGGATGGACAGCAAGCCTCATGAGGTTAAGCAACGTAGCCCTAGGTTAGCTCAGTGAGTCAGTTGCTCCGCTATGCTGTAAAAATAGGGGCCTATTCCCAGTCTCTAGGCGGCCGACCACAGGGTCCCCCTTCTGCAACAGAATAAGCTTGTCTGCAGAGAAATGGAATTAAGCTATTAGCAAGTGGTTTCTGACTTGTGGGAGCACCAGCAACAATAGCCGCCTCGCCATAAAGTTTTAAGAGAGCCGTTTGTTTTGGCAGGGCTTCACTATATTACACATTCCTGCCACTTAATTTTCCTTGCAAAGATAAACAATGGCCTCCTGGAGCAGAGCAGGGAGCTGTATTACAGCCAAGCAAATGTTTGTGGAGTGGGAGGGGGTGAGGTTTGCTCCATATATATGACTGTGCTCCGAAGTGACTCCATCTTCACGCAGCAGCCAGCCATTTCCTGAACTTCCGTGTGCCTCTCCTACGGCCTTCGGTTCGGAAAGAATGTTGAAAGTTTTTCAATTCTCTTTTATTATTAATTGTCCTTTTGACTTCAGATTTGTTTGGCAAATCCAAATCTACTAAACAGCAGCGCATCCACGTTCTTGTGGCTTTCTTTCACTATAACTCATATCATGATAATGATGCTAATAAAGACAGCGAATAAACACCTTCAGATATCTTATTGGACATTGATAGAACACCCTGGCCACCTGGAAGCCATGTGGAACGCGGGCACAAACCTCTGCTGCAGCATCTGTTTTGGCCATGCTTCATCTTTCCACCAGTGGGCGTGCGTGCGTGCGTGTGTGTGTGTGTGTGTGTGTGTATGCGTGTGTGCACATATGTGCATGCGTATGTGCGTGTGTGTGCATACATTTGTGTGCATGTGCATGTGTGTGCATATGTGTGTGCATGTGTGTGCGTGCATTGTGCATGTGTGAGCATGCGTGTATGTGTGTATGTGCATGAGTGTGTGTGTGTGTTATGTCTCATATGCTTGGGGAGGAAGCTGGTGAACTGTGGAGCACGTATTTTATGAATGGGAGCTTGTTGGAAGAGGCATGGAACATGATTTCCTGTCTCTAGTGCTCAACTACCGATCTTACTGACAGGACAAAAAGCAGGAAAATTCACACTTAGGCAAGCGCAGCCAGGGTGCAGAGGAAGAGGAGGATGCTGGACAGGCAAAGGTCCTCTAGAGGAGCAGGCTTTGTACCACTCATCCCTCCACTAGGAGCACTGTTCTCCATTTGACTCACTCTGAGAACCCTTTCAACTTCTCCCAGCCTCCTCTACCTGATCTTCCTCTCAACTCTGCATATTTTTTAAATTTCCGAATCCAGTTGTTGTTTCTTGTATGTGCATGGATGTAGGACCATCCACCAGAGTATGGACAACGGATTTAGGGCAGCGACTATCAGCTGCCAGTAACTTCTCAGCTAGGGGTGGGACTTCATGAGGATTGGAATTCCCTAATTGTTTACTGGTCTATGCATACAGCCATAGCCACAGTGAGTTCATGTATGTTGATCCTAACATTCTGGGAAACACCATTTCGCAGTAGTTCCCTGGGCCTTCAGGGGAGGGAAGTATAACAAAGATGTCCCATTTAGGCTAAGCACTCCAAGCTCTTCTTTTCTACAGTTTGACCGGTTATGAGTCCCTGCTGTTATTTTTTAAATAAAAATACAACCCATTTATTGCTTATAAAACAGGTGCTTCATTTATTTGGAAGGGCTCAGATACCTAACTAGTCTGTTTAGTGTTCGGTCATAGACAGTTCCGGATTCATGATTCTAGTTTAACAGGGGAGTGACAGAGATACCGACCCAGTCTCTGGAAATAGAACCCAAGGGGGCTGCAAAAGTAATGACTGACCAAGAGGTCTGGCATTAGTTGCTGGGTCAGAGGTCAGGGAGTGTGAATAGTAGGGATTCTGACAGGAGGGGGCAATGACGAAGCTGAAGGGAGCTGTTCTGAAGAGCAAGCACTTGGGTTCAGTGTATCCTCTGGGGCCAAACACCCTCCAGGCCCTCGTGACAAGTGGAACTCACCCAGAACTCTGTGATGGGCACAGCTTGAGTCCGCACCAAGCTGGAAGTCACCCTCAGGATAAACCTTCACTTTTCCTCTTCTCCCGGCTTCCTCTGCACGTGCCTGTCTGCCTCCTGCAACCCTGCAACACTGAGACCCTGCAACATTGCAACCCTGNAAGCAGACTTGGTTCACCTGACAGGATATTTACTAATTAATATGAGATAGGTATGTTTACAAAACTCAAAATCCCACTACCCAAAACAAAGACAAGAAAAGTCCCTGGAATCTTTGCTGGAGTGTTCTAGAACTCAGCACTCAAAGTAAGCTCAATTTGTGAAAAAAAAAAAAAAACCAAACAGTTTTAACTGCAATTTTTACTTTCTAAGAAAATGAACTAAGCCACAAATAACGATAGTAAGATGTTGCTTGTATTTATGGAGAACATTAGTTCAGTTGTAATATAATCCTGAATTTTACCAACATAAAAATTGGAAGAAAACAAACTAATGAGAAAAACAGTTACAGATTAGAAGCTGTGCTCTAACACCGTGCACATAGGCCACAAAGTGACTGTGACTATTTCTTCTTTATGACATCTTTTTTGTTTGTTTGTTTGTTTTTACATCCCAACTAATGTTTTCCCTCCATTCTTTCCTCCCAGCCCCTCATCCCCTATTCCCCAGCCACTCCTTCCCCTCTATTTCCCTTCAGAAAGAGGCGGGCCTCCCACGGATGTCAGTCACCTATGGTATACCAAGTTGCAATGAGACTACACACCCCCTCTTCTATTAACACTGAACGAGGCAGCCAGGTAGAAGGAAAGAGTCTGAAGAGCAGGCAACAGAATCAGGGACAGCCCTCGCTCCCACTATTAGGAGTCCCACAAGAGGACCAAGCCGCACAATTGGTACATATACGCAGAGGGCCTAGGTCAGTCCCATGCAGGCTCCCTGGTTGTCGGTTGAGTCTCTGTGAGCCCCTGTGAGCCCAGGTTAGTTGAATTTGTGGGCTTTCTTGTGGTGTCCTCGATCCCTCTGGCTCCTACAACCCTTCTTGCCCTTCTTCCGCAGGATTCTCTGAGCTCCGCCTAAGGTTTGGCTGGGAGCTCTGCATCTGTTTTCATCATTTGCTGGGTGACGCCTGACAGTTGGGCTAGGCACCCGTCTATGAGTATAGCAGAATATCATTAGGGATCATTTCGTTGACTTTTTTTTNTTGCCAGACCTGTTTGGTTCTGTCTCAAGTCTCTGAACTATTTTGGCTCTGGGTCCTGGCCCTCATCTGTGAGCTCCCTCTCATGCATTGGTCTCAAACTGGCCAGTCACAATCTCCCACAATTTCTGCACCACCTTTACCAGAGTACATCTTGTAGGCAAGACAAATTATAGGTCGAAGGTTTTGTGTCTGAGTTGGTGTCCCAATCCCACCCTCCTCTGAAAGTCTTGCCTGGTTACAGAAGATGACCGCTTCAGGCTCCATATTCCCTATTGCTAGGAGTCTTAGCCAGGGTCACCCTTATAGATTGCTGGAAGTTTCTATTGCACTAGATTTCTAACTTGTCCCAGAGATGCCCCTGATTCCAGTTGCCTCTCCCGATACTCTTTTCCTCTATCCTCCTCCCCCTTCCCCAGTTCCTCCTGTTCTCACCCTCATCCAGAGCTCTCTCCCCATCCAATGGTGATGTCTTTTCTATTTCACCTGCACAATGAGCTCCATGCCCCGCCCCCATCCCCAGACCTTCCTTGTTACCTAGCCTCTCTGGGTCTGTGGATGGTTATCCTTTATTATATGGCTAATATCTACTTATAAGTGAGTACATACTGTGTTTGTCTTTCTGTGTCTGGGTTACAGTGAGGACTCAGGATGATTTTTTTCTAGTTCCACCCATTTGCCTGTGAATTTCATGATGTCATTGTTTTCAACAGTTGAGTAGTACACCATTGTATAAAAGCACCACATTTTCTTTATCCATTCTTCTTTTGAGGGGTATGTAGGCTGTTTCCAGTTTCTAGCTACTACAATTAAAGCTGCTATGAACATAGTTGAGCAAGTGTCCTTGTGATATGGTGGCACATTCTTTGGGTATATGCCTAGTAGTGGTATAGCTGGGTCTTGAAGTAGATCTAGTCCCAGTTTTCTGAGAAACTGCCATGTTGATTTCTATAGTAGCTGTACAAGTTTTCACTCCCAGTAGCAGTGGATGAGTATTCCCCTTGCTCTGCATCCTCACCAGCATAAGCTATCACTTGTGTTTTGAATCTGAGCTATTCTGGCAGGTAAACATGGAATCCTAGTGCTGTTTTGCATTTCTTAGAGGGCTAAGGATGTTGAACATTTTGTTAAGTGTTTCTCAGCCATTTGAGATTCCCCTGTTGAGAATTATCTGTTTAGATCTCCGCCCCATTTTTGATTAGTTTTTTTTTTTGATGCTTAGCGTCTTGAGTTATCTCTATTTTAAATACCAGCCCTCTGTGAGACATGGGGCTGGTGATGAGCTAGGAAGGCATGGACTGTGGATTGGGTCTTTGGGAATAGAATCTAGGGTGTAGGGCAGTGCTCATGGCTTTCAGCGTCACTCACCTGTTTTTCTGACTGGTGTGGTCTGCCCCTGAGTGAAGGAAATTTGCTGGGGATGGGGGGGCAGGGCCCAGCAGCAGAGAGGCAATGAGCTGGAAAGGCATGGCATGGGGTGGGCTGTTCTTGCTGGTGTGGCCAGCACCTAAGTGCCAGAAGTCCTCTAGGATAGGGCGGAACCCCAGGGGGACTAATGATGAGCTGGGACAGTGTGGTGTAGGCTGTGGGAGGGGTATTTGGGGACAGAATCTAGGGAGTGTGGGAGTTCAGGTGGCAGGTGGTCACTCGCCTGTTCTGGCTCTAAGCTACTATTTTTTAAGCCCCCCACAAAGGAACATATTCTAAAAGGAGCATAAATTTTGAAAAGACCCCCAAAAGGATAAATCTGCAAATGATGTATATTGAAAAGAAACAGGCGTTTTTAAAAGAACAGGTAAGGAGTTTAAAAAATGCATAGATGAAGTGAGATGAAGGTATTTTGCATTAAATTAAAAGCATTACAAACACAAGTTTGAGGCGAGAATAGAGCAAATGTGTTGGGTATCAAAGAGAGACCAAACCTGTAATGTAGGTCATGAGACACTGTACAGAGCCGAGCAGAGCCTTCCAGAATGACAGCTGAGCTCTCCTTTATGTGTCAATGTCTTGGCTGATTTTTCTTCCTAGCTATTGTATTAATTGCTAAAAGATGATTGCTAGAATCATGCCGATATTTTGTGGACTTACTAGACTTTCTGGAGTTCCTAAATACACATTTAGATTTTTTTCCTCCTCCGCACTAAAGAGCTGCTATTAGCCTTCATTTTGCTGTCCAGTCTGCTGCCAATAGATTCATTCGGTTCTCTTGTATTTGAAATGCTTTTTATTTAGTTTTTAATTTCACATTTCTCTGATGCTCAAATTTTCTGATGATGATTCAGCTTTTATTTATGTTCCTCTCCCTGGTCTATAAGGGGGAATTTTCCCCCCACGGCTGTCACGCTGGGGACTTACACAGAACCCCTGACATGCTAGACAAGTGCTCTACCACTGAGCTGTTCTCCAGCTCTGTCTCCTTCTGCCCCTTTTCAAGAATGCTAATGTGTTTGAATATCAGAGTCATTGTGTTTTTTATAATTGGTGTTGACAGGGAATGTTGAATCTTTAAATTTCTGTCTTTCAACAAATTTAAGAAATATTTGACCACGATTTTCCGTCTCTCCTCTCTTTCTGGAACTGCTTGTATGTGGAACCAGATGGCACAATCTGACGATTTTCTTGTTTATTTTTCCCAACCCTTTTCCTCTCCGCTCACTTCCTTAGATGATTTTATTGATCTATTTTTGTGTTTACTTTCTTCCAAAATATGCATATGATAACTAAAATCTTCCAATAATCTGACAGTTTGGAGATTTTTGTGTTTTTCATTTTCTAGAATTTCCATTGATTATTTTTATTGTTTAAATAGTTCTCCTGAGATTTCTTCTATCTCCACCCATCAAGGATATATTTTTTTGCTTTACATTATCAGACATACTCAAAATAACTGCTTTGAGATTCTTTTCTGTTAGTTCTAATATTGGGATTATCTTAGAGTTATACACAGAAGACTTTCTTTTCTTTTGAAAAATGTACCTCGTCTTCTTGATTCTTTATATATCCAGTTGTTTTGGATTATATCTTTCCTTGTGCGGATGTGACGTATGAAGACTCTGGTATTTTCTAACTTCAATTTGCCTGGATGGACTTGAAGCATGAGTTCTGCTTTTCTGGACAGCAGCCCTTGACTTTATTCAAATCCTTTGGTCAGCTGGGCTCTTTTGTTCTGTTTCATGCATGTAACTCAGAAATCGGTCTGAGAAGCGAATGGGCATGACTTGGAGATCTGTTCTGTCTCTTCTCTTTTGCTCTCCAGGATTGATCACTTGCTTTAGTAGCCATTTCCCAGCTTCATTTTTCTGATTTTGCTAGCCAAAAAGCCTGTGAAATTTTTCCATTAGTGCCTTATTCCTGGATTGCTAAATGCCAAATGAAACGGTGCTGCAGAAATGGGGACCTCACATTATAGCGCTGCCCTTGGTCAAGTACTCAGTCTCCACGCTCCAGGGACTTCAGGTAGAGGCTTTTGTCTGTATCTCTTATCATCTGGGTTGGGTGGGGTGGAGATAAAAGATGCTTTCTGAGAGGAATTTATCCCATCACTAGAAGAAATTGGTTTCTGTTTAGCTGTAGTATTGTTTGCAACTCGAAAATGTTGGAACAACTTGAAGGGATCTCATGAAGAATACAACTAAACACACTGTGGCACATCACTCTTGCAGTTCTATGTCGCAGATGAGGAAAATAAGGTGGTTCTAGCTCCTACTGTAAACTTGATGCAGCTTTCAGTACCATGTATCCAGCTGGGAGGGGTCCTAGACCAAGCTTGCCAGCTCCTCCCCTTAAGATTGCCGTACTCATTTCTCTGGTCTCCCGCAACACAGGCTCCTGAAGGATCAAAGCAAAATCTCTTTTCTGGGAATTGTCTCTGGCTAAAGGGAGACACATTTTCTAGAGTATACTTCCTGCTCCAGCCAATGACTGGTTAATGAACACAATGGGCTGGGCTCTTGCTGCTAATGTATCCAAAACTTATCTTTGCACAAACTTGAAGAATCTTGTAAGCTCCAGGCAGTCAACTTAGATTCACTTTGATCAGGTCAGATGCCCCTCAGTTAAGTACTGTCAATCAACAACCTAAGCCTCCCCACCTTTTCTTAGTCTTAGGATTCCCCTTTTTCAATTAACAGCACCTAAGAAAATTTTTTTTCCTGTAAACTTAACTTTATCTTCTCTGACAGCTTCTTGCCAGGTCCAAATGGTGCCGGAGGGTTCCAGAGTGCCTGGACATCAGTGAAACAACCAGATACCCCAGGATGTGGCCAGCATCCGAGCTTTTTCAAGTTCCCCCAAAGATGACCTATGTCCCTCAAGTCAGCAGGAAGCAGTCTCGAGAGAATCAGGTACCACTTCCCATCCCTAACTCACTTTTTATAATAATCAGAAGGGAGGAATGTTAGCTTTCCTGGTATTACCTAGCCAATCCCAGGGTCCCATGGCCATACCTGCATTGTCAGTACCCAAGCAAAGACCTAGCCAGCCCCAGGGTCCTACAGTCATTATGTAACCTATGTGCATGCACTGTGTAGCTGTGTAAGTCTCTATAAACATGGGCTAAGTCCTTTTAAAGGTGGGCCTGCCTGCCTCCTCTCTCCCTCTCTTCTTCCTTCCCTCCCTCCCTCCCCCTCCTTCTCTCTCACTCTCTCTCATCTTCTCCTCTGCCACTCCTGTCTCCAGAGGCTGGTTTTCCCCCTGCCCTCCCTCCCTTTCCCACTCCCTTCCCCCAATAAAAGACCCTCCGCATGAGTTCTGTTGCATACTGGTGTCTCTCTCTCTCTCTCTCCCACACCATTTTTTAAATTATAACACTTGCTTCAACTTGAGACAACTCAGAAGACCTGTCCTAGCTTTGTTGCTTGTGAGATTAACTGAGACATGGGCTGGGTTTGTCATACTTCAGCTTATTCTTCCCAATCCCATTTCCCCCTCTCTCTTCCAGGTCTTATTCCAGAAATGTTTCCTCACCTCCCATTAAATCTGCACATATCTCTCCATATCAGAGTCTCTTTCCTGGGTAAGATGACCAAAGGCAGTGTAATGATCTATCCTGTCCCTTTAAGAGACAAGCCACACCCACTCCCCCAAGCTGATCTTCAGCTTCCAGCTGAGTCTCTCCCTTTTCAATCTCCTCAAAGAGGCAGCTTCCTTTTCTCCTTTCTCTCCCCGCTCTCTGCCTCTCTGCTCTTCTCCCCTTCTCCCTTTCCCTTCCATAACCCATAACCCACTAAATAAATATCCAACCTCTCTCTGCAAGGCATGCCTATCTGTCTGTCTCTTGCCCAGCCACCATGTGGCTCCCTGCCCAGGACCAGCCGCCTTCAGAGACCTACTGAGTGATCTTGTGCACAGTCCCTGCCTGGCACTGGCCACTCTGGGACCCGCTGCCTGCAGCCTCTTGGGGACCTGCAGTGTTTCTGCCTCTGTAGTCACTGGGGATCCAGGTATCTGCAGCATTTTATTTAATCCATTACAGGCAGCCCAATACTTTTCAAGAAAACAAGCCAGCCAGCAACTTATAAACTAACAGAACAGGGATATGCAGATATATGTGCTTTAAGGGTAGACAAAGCTTTTCAAGATTGCAGGGGACAGCAATAACAATAGTTATTGTTAGGGAAGAAGTAGGAGGGATGTCAGCTGTGACAAAGTACTTGAGAAAAATAACTTAATGAAGAAAAGTTGTGTTTGAGTTTATGGTTTCAGAGGTGTGGAGGCCCAAAGATGTGAGCCTATTTCCACCCTGACCAAAGGTCAGAGAGTTGGAACTTACTCCTGTTCCTTCAAGGTTATTGTATCTTCTACCTCAAGCAAAGGCCCCACCTAAATTTAGAGCAGAGAGTTCTGCTCTCTTGAGGTTATTGTCAACAGATGTGGCTAATATCCAGAACTTGTGCTTCAGGAATAGAGAAGTAGATATGTTTCTACCTCAAACAAAATCTAAGGATCTAACTAAGTTCCGACTCCCTTAAAGAGACAACAATGGATTCCACACAGGGAGTGGTTTTTTACCTACAGAATGTTTTGGTCTAGGGTTGAAAGTTACTTGTCTTGTTCTCACAACAGAATGTTTAACTAAGAATGTAGCTCCCAATCTTCAATTGGTACATTCTTTTCCTTGTCCCATGTTAATGTAGTTTTTTTTTTTATCTTACTCCTACCTTTTGGGGGTCAGGGTATTTTAAGCAAATGGAAATTAAAAAGCAGGCAATTTCAGTATTCATTGGAACTCCTGCTACTATCCTATGTTTTCTGTTTTATTATTTTCACTTGTGTCTTTGTATTCTCTACTAACTCTTCTAATTCCTATGCCCCTACCCTGGTAAGTGGTGTTTTTGTTGAAGTTGGTCTCCAACACAGACAGTTTAGTCTGTAGTCATCTGGTTCCATTGCTATTTCCCTTTGTGAAATGTAAACATCACAGAGAAAGGTCATCGTGGAGGTCATGGCTACTCACTTTCCGAGCAGCAGAGAGAAAGGGGCCAGGAACAAGATCTAGTCTTCTAATTCATACTTCCATTGGGGGTCAATGCATGAACTTTGGGGGCACCTTTCAGGTTGAAATTGTAATGATGAGAAAAGTTACTCAAGAGGTATGTTCGTTTGTGTGTACTAGTGAAACTTAGCACAACTCAAATATATTTGCCTTTCTGAAACCAAAAGCAAATTAAACATAAAAGTCAAAGTACAACTCCCAAGCTACATCTTTATTCTAGATCTTGAAAAGTTGGGGCTCAAGGGCCACATAATGCATCCCTCCACTTGGCTGGACCTCAGAATTTTCACACCAAAGCACAGCCAACACAATCTAGGTCTACTCCCTCAAGGTTTTCTTCTGCGTTTGCTAGCTCAGTGAACAAGAGCACCACCCACTCAGCTGACGCTACAGATAGGAAATGTGAGAGTCATTTTTCACCTTGTTTTCGCTCTCATTGCTGCACTTCCAGCCCATGCCAAAACCCATTGGTTTTTACCACCTTGTCTTTCAGGCTCCTTTCAGTTCTTAGCCTTTGTGTTATTTTAGTTTCCAATCTACATTTACCTTGCTTACTGTTTACAGTCTTGATCCCCTCCCCAGTCCCCACTCTTGTTCCTCTCTAATCTATTTACATTCCAACCCACCACTCTTTCCAAAACATTAAGTTGTTTAATCTACTACTTTACCACGGAGATTCATAGCCTTTGGGAGATTCCAAAATTCCTATCATGGCATGTAAACCCCCATGAATCTGGAAGTTTTGACACACTGTTCCTCTCATTCACATATTCCTCACTCTTGTCTACATCATACCTACTAGTACCTCTTAGGTATTCTTTTAACTCTGGAATCTTCCTACATTTGTATCCTCCCTGAATTAACACTACCCAATTTATCTCTCTGTCATTTAACTGCATGGGTCCCATTAAACTTCTAGGGTCAATTAGGTGTCTCCTCTTTTCATGACCACATTAGGTCCCTTCTTCTGTGCAACCAAGTCAGCAGGTGCCCATCCTACCATACCATGCATGACACTGCACAGCCATTGTCTATTTGAACGTGAACCTCACTTTTGAGTTCCTTGTTGCTTTATTCTCTTACCAAGCCTTTTGTTCTCAACATCTAATATATAGTGTTGTCTGGTTTAGTAGATATAAATAAGATACCCAGCCAAATATCAATTTTAGATAAACAGTAAGTATTCTTTTTTATTACATGTATACCAAAGTATTGCCTCAAAGTATACTTGCTCAAGCAAATTATTTATTTACGCTTAACTGGCTCATTTATATTTTGTCTTACGGTTTTTATAACATCATCTCCAGAAGAGAGGGACTGCTGTATTCTCTCCTCTTCTTACTTAGGCATAGTACCATTCATCTTCAGACAGCTTGGACTGTGTCTTCAATTTCCACAATTTTTAAAAGCATTACATACCCACCAATGCGGTAACAAATCTAATGAATTCCTTAAGGCATTTAATAATTAGTCTAAGTCCAGATCTCTCTCTTCCTCCCAGGGCTTCTGAAATCATTATATATATCACAGATGCTCTTCAGAGATAAGAAGAGACCAGGAGTAGAGGTCAAAGAAAGGTGGTTACTACCCAAGGAAAGACTTTGAATATTCAGAAGATCTCCAAAATGTTTGTTCGCATTAAGGCTGTTCTTAAAGGAGGAAGGAGTTCCTGCAAATGCAAGGGTGAATTGCCCAGGGTATGTGAATGGTCCTGGGAACCAGGAGGCTGATTTGTGTGAGTTGACGGCCTTCTCACTAAATGACTGCCTTAAGAACATGAAGGAAGGAAGGAAGCATCTTTGGTCCCCATCCAAAGCCAGAAAAATAAAACAAAGCCGACAATGTGGTAGGGACAGGAAGAGCCATGACATGCACAGAGAACATTGAACTGGACCTTTGTGCAGTTAATTCCGTGACTTGAATGCTCCTCTGGCAGGGTATGATCAACTAGTTGTACCCTTCCCTCCGACATAAATCTTCATCACTTTCCCAGGAGGAATGTGTCCACAGCCAAGTGCTGGTTTTTATAATGAAAGTCCTGATGATTTATTTATCCTCCTAAGATTCTCCAAACACGAGAAACTTAATTGGACTTGTCTAAACACTGTCAGTCACCCATAGCCTTGATGACCTCCTCACTGTGTTCAGAACATAACGGAAATTAATGACACAATAAAGATGCCAAAGCTCTGGTCTAGTAGAAGTCAGAGGAAAGACAATGAAAAGTGATCATACCACTTCACAGTTGTGCCAAATTGTAGATTAGTTTCAGGGGAGGACAAGGAGAATAGGGAAACTTGATAACTTTGATCATTTACTTATGACACATACCTTCTATGTAAGTCCGCAGGATATCCTGGGACCAGACTAGGACATTTTGAATCACAGAACAATCTAAGTATTTGGTAATATTAAATTCTGAACCATTCACAATTGTTCTGTATTTGTAAATTGCTTTGCCTCACACATCAAATTATCGGAAACTGCCACAGCTTGGCTGAAAATGACCTTGAATATTTCTTTTCACCAGGAAGTCTAGACTACCCCCAGAATGTGTTTCTTGATTATTTTCCATGGGTCATAAGTTTCTCAGTACCTATATGTGATGGTTAATCTACGTTTTCAGCTGGCCTGGCTTTGAGTTAGTTAGGAGATATACCCCTGGTCCGTTTATATGACTGTTTCAGAGACGTTTAATGAAGGAGGAAAGACCAACCCTGAATGTGGATGGCTCCATCCATGAGCTAAAGTCCCAGACTGAATTAAGAGGGAAAAGAAGGAAGCTACCTGAGTGCCAGCGTTCCTCACTCTTTATTTCTTGATCCTTTGAGATATAAGGGGTTGTCTGTGTGTTCCCTTCAACACAAATTATGCCACAATGAACTATACTGTTAAATTGTGTGTCAAAATAAATTCCTTTTTGTTAAGTTGGGACCTTAGGCCCCAGCCCCTTGCAGCTATCCAAGCCCTCTGACCTTGAGAGTTACCACTCTGGACTCCAAATCCCAGCAGGNGTCAGAACCACTCCCCCCAGGTATTTAAATGAGCTCCCAATAGAGGAATACGTGGTCTCCTTTTCTTCCTCCCATTTTGCACAGCTTCCCCATTTCCCCTCGGGGCCACGATTGGCTCGATTGGGAATTTGTGGGGAGAGGAAAATATTCTTAACACTTTTCCCTTCAGTTGCTTTCTGGTAGGGTATTTGGTCACAATTATAAGACCAATAACTAAGACAGAAAACTGGTATCAAAGAGGGTTTGTTGATTCTGGGTGGAGGAAATTACAAGATTCTTGTTGATTCTGGGTGGAGGAAATAACAAAGATTCTTGGTGGAGGAAATTACAAGACATCCTAAGATGCAGATTGTGGTACATGATTATTGCTCACTGACTTTATTGAGACTTATAATATGAATTCAAAGCAGGGAGATATGAAAAACTACACCGTTCTGTGAGGAAAGAAGCACAAAGGCAGTTAAAACTGTGGCCAGAGCAGTCAGAGAGGGTGTTGACAACATGGTTACAACTGTTGAAGACATTGAAATAGTACGAGGAAAGCTTGAGAGCTGGAGAGATGGCTTAGAAGTTAGGAAGATTTGATGCTCTTCCAGAGGACAAAAATTAGGTTCTCAGCACCCATGTCAGGCAGCTCAGAACTACTTGTAACTCAAGCTCCAGGAATTTCAGTGGCCTCTGGCCACTACCCCCACACCCAGGCATGAACATATTAAAAACAAGGATGAGGGGGAAAGAGGAAGAAAAGAAGGAGGGAGAAGAAGAAGAAGAAGAAGAAGAAGAAGAAGAAGAAGAAGAAGA